>JAZDUH010000066.1:37350000-37632500 GCA_036419115.1 Scarus forsteni | reverse complement strand
TACCTCTTTTTGAACACTTTACTGTAACATAATTCAGTTTTGTTTATATTGCTGTTGTTACCTTATGTGTTTATGCAAACCTTGCATCGCTGTTATTTTACCCTCTGCACCATGCAGGTGTTCTCAGTGAGATCCTCGAGCAGCCGACAGAAGTTAAACTCTTGATGGGATGTTCCAGGAGTGTCCCGGTATTAATAGCTCGGTAGTAAGAGCCTAAAAGAGGGATAGAGAGAGAGGGAGGAGTGGAGGGCTGTGTGTCGTAGATGGGGGAGGGACTGTGAGGATAAGTGCACTCACAGTGACAGCAGCATCCCTCGACTCTGTCTCTCTCTCTCTGCTCCTGTCAGCCTGCAGCCTCACCGTCTGCGCTGCCCCACCACAACAAGAAGTTTGTTGACCTGCCTCAAAACCAGAGTTACAGCCACACAATTACTTTGGTGAAGTTTCTGGACCACACCGAGTCATTCTGAAGCGTTGTGGAGCAGCGAAGAGGGAACAGCATATGCATGGACACCGGACAGCTGAGCGGACGTTGAGGTAGGTTGCTGCGTGAGACGTTCAAGAGCTGTAGTGAACTGCATTCAACAAGCCAAAATATGAACCTTAGAACAACCAGGTGGTCATTTTTTCCGGGGGGGGTTTTCAGAGAGGAGCTAAAAACGTTTTTTCCTGTTGTGGTGTTTTACAAACTTCTATTGCGCTTGTACTTCCATGCTGTGTGTTTTGAACGTACTGGTAATTTTCGTAAAAGGAATAATCAAACTGCACTTGGATCTAAAAACCTACAGACAGGTGTATGGAAAGATAAAAATTCCATTAAAGTGTGCAGCTAACTTTCAGCTCAAAAATGCATAGTGCAATTTTCACACTTTATGTAAATTTACCCTGCGTTTTTAATGTCAAACAGGTGTTCATGCAGGCCTAGTTGTATTCTTACAAGTGTTTTCAGGGAGTTTCAGATACTTTGATATATTTTAAAACCACACAGGACTCTGTCTGCATTGTTAATGATTTAAATTAATTAAAAGTAGGTAGATTGGAAAATTCTAATGTTCCATCAGAAACTTGATACCCTGGGACTAAGGCTGCTTGATTGTGGCAAATAATTATCATCACAATTATTTGAATAGATATTGAGATTACAATTATAAGACATGATTACTCCCTGTTTGTAAAAACACCACAAACACCACATTCTTTTATTTCACTTAGATGCTGTTGCAATGTTTAGAGTTAAAGAACGGGCAATATACATAATGTACTCGTTAAACTACAAATTTAAAAACTAAAAAAGCCAAAAAATTTAAAGCCAATTCTTAAAAAAATAGTAGAAGAATATAAAAGTGCAGCTTCATGTTGCATGGTAATATTGTACTCTCAGTTACTCAATTTTTATCACTGCTAAGGCAGGATTAAAATTTGACTGAGTGTGCACCTCTGCTTGGAATTTATGAGTGCTGAATGAAAGTTCATGGGAGAATTACTTTCAGAACAGATATAGATATAGATACATTGTTTAAAGTCTTGTAATTGATTTAAATCTTTGGTTATTATAATTAAACTAATTATACTGTGGTGCTTTTGTTTATATAACATATACCTAAGCCACTGTTTACACAAGAAACATGCATGTATGAGAGTAATGAATCAATCTCAAACTCTTGCCAAATTCCTACTTCTAGCGCAGAATTGTTAATATTTTTGGCTGTATTTTTGTGAAAGTAACTGCATTTCCCTTTATGTAGCTGAAAACAGACCTTAAATGTTAAGCTATTCAACAGTTTTGAGGTAAGGGCTGTTCAATTATTGCCTCGGGCCAACTGTGGCCTATGGTCCACTTATAGTCAGCTCATGGCAGATTTTAAAAAGAAATGAGAATTTGGCAACCTTTAGATATGAAGCTAACACTGTTTGAAAGTATGACTACATCTTTCACTTTGTTCTTGTTTTGTGTCTGAAGGTGATGAAATGTTATCATCTACCCTCGCCACAAAAAGAAGCACTGTGCCTATCACAAGAAGGGGCCCATTCAGTAGAAGATGGGGTCAACCAGGGCACCCCTTAAATCTGACAAACCCCACCAACCTAAAATCCTTAGTAATGTTTGGCTATTTGTCTTTTGCCCCATAAATTAGGAGCTTTGATGAGGCCTATATTTTCTATAAGCAAGCCCAATAACAGCCTGCTTGACTGATGTTGAATCTGTTTTGGTAACTTTAATACATTAAAAGTAGGTAAATAGATGAGGTCCAGTGATCTTTACATATGTAGATGTGCCCTCTTTGAAACATTTTGGACACCCCTGCTGTAAATCAATCGCAGGTGTTAAAGTTTAATTTCTTCTCCTTTACAGACTTCACACATAGTTTTACCCATGCAGGGTACACTCATGTGGGCAGTGCAGAGCCTGAATGCTCAGTCATATGAGATGGAGCTCTTGTTCACTGAAGGTGATTCATTATGCAAAAGTGTTTTTTTCTGTTTTCTTTGTGGTCGGTGCAGGAACAACAAGTCAGTGTAATGTGTTGGTGTGCATGCGCTGGTCATTCAGAGAGCAGTCTTTGGTCCATGCAGGCGTATATTTGCATCCATTTACATTAGATAGTTTGCATGTGCACAACAAAGAGGGCTTTATATCAGTCAGTGGAACTTCTCAAAAGCACACAGTCATGCCCTTTTCTGTGGCATTTCCTGCCTGTGGTCTCAGTATGAAGCTATCAACTTCCTGCTTCTGTTGCATAAGTTGAACAGTAGTTATCTGTGTATTGATATGGTCTCCTCTGCTGCATCTGTTTGAATGTTTGTGTGGTGGTCAGTCACATGCTATTCTGTTCTTTGGACATTTTCTTTTCCAAAATGAACACACAAACATACGACAGAATTAACACTCTTAGTGGAAACACTATTTTACAAATGTTTGTTCTGTTTATTGATTGAATGAATACAAACACATATTGATTGTTTTTATGGTTTGATGTTATTCTTCGCAAGAAATGAACACATTAAATCTGCAGATTTACATATTTAATACTGTATGACTAGTGTGAGTGATGTGGGTGTGTGAAGGAATAAACCAGTCAAAACAGGTTCAGGGTCTTTCTCAAAACTTTTAGTTAGCTCCAACGCCTAGTATAGTCAACTCTTTCCGCTATCTCCCCCCGTCACCTCTGTTCTCTCTCTTTTTTTTTGTCTCTCTCTCTACTCAGCTGACTGGACAAATGGACATGGTGCACTAGGCATAATATCTGATAACAGAATACCAACTTGACGTTACTGTAAAAAAATGATATGTGTAAGCAACAATGCAGCAGTTACCTAAGAACATACTAAAATTAAGTCGGAGTAATATCATAATAAACATATGACTTTACTATTACTGTAGTTATGTTATCACCCAATACTTGGTTATACTTAGCATATCCCACTTTCACTCTTATACTAGTTTTACATTTTTACAGTGTACTGTTTTACAGTTACTAGCTTTACATTAAATGTTAAACTGTTTTACACACGCCCTAAACTGCTTTGTACCACATGCTTTAGACAATGTGTGTCAAGCCATAAAAACAGGGCCCTATGTCCATATGGAACCCCAAAAGAGTCATAATGAAATAAATAAAAACAACATTGTGAAATAAATACCATTTTGATAAATAACAGTCAGATATGAAATATGGCCATTAAATTGTAAAATAAGGCAATATTATAATGAAATATATTTTATTATTCTTTAATATTGAATTATTGTAATTGAATATTTCATAATGAATATTTTAAAATTTTCATTCTTTTTTAAATAATGACTTTTTACATAATTTCCAAGCTTTATGAAATAAAAAAACGTTTTTAACAAAGTCATTTGGATTTCATAATGCCATTTTCCATAATGGGCTTTTTATTTTTATAATGTCATTTTCCACAATGGCCTTTTTATTTCATAATGTCATTTTCCACAATGGCCTTTTTATTTCATAATGTCTTTTTCCACAATGGCCTTTTTATTTCATAATGTCGTTTTTCAGCAGAATGACTTGGTCTGTCAATCAAAGCACATAAGGCAGAGCCAGTTCAGTGATTGGCTGATCCTTTACACAGACACTGCAGCAGGACTTGCACTATCGATTCTAACGTGGAGATTATCACTAACGATGAGAAGCCTGAAAACATGACAACACGAGTTTCTGACATGTTTGAGACAGAATGGCTGCAGGAGCGAGGTCACTTTCAGAGTGTCTTCACTTCAGCCTGAGAGAGGACTGCTAACGCAGGTGACCACACTACAACCCAGTACATATGGGGCCCCGTGGAGTGTGGTCACCTGCGTTAGCATTTGTGAGCGTTGATGCTGGGCTGTAGTGCTGGGAGTAACTCTGTTACTTTTGTTTACTTTTGTCTGTGTAAAGGATCAGCCAATCACTGAACTGGCTCCGCCTTATGTGCTTTGATTGACAGACCAAGTCATTCTGCTGAAAAACGACATTATGAAATAAAAAGGCCATTGTGGAAAATGACATTATGAAAATAAAAAGCCCATTATGGAAAATGGCATTATGAAATCCAAATGACTTTGTTAAAAACGTTTTTTTATTTCATAAAGCTTGGAAATTATGTAAAAAGTCATTATTTAAAAAAGAATGAAATTTTTAAAATATTCATTATGAAATATTCAATTATAATAATTCAATATTAAAGAATAATAAAATATATTTCATTATAATATTGCCTTATTTTACAATTTAATGGCCATATTTCATATCTGTCTGTTATTTATCAAAATGGTATTTATTTCACAATGTTGTTTTTATTTATTTCATTATGACTCTTTTGGGGTTCCATATGTCCAAAACCCATATGCTTTCTTCTGTGCTTCCACACAGACCTTAAAGCCCACGTATATTAGGGTTGGGACGATACTCTTTTCTCCCGATTCGATTTTTACTTCTGCCAAGGAGGTTATGTTTTTGGGAGAGTTTGTCCGTCTGTGAACAAAATAACTCAAAAAGTTATGGATGGATTTTGATGAAATTTTCAGGAAATGTCCAGCATGAGAAAAGGAAGAACTGATCTAATTTTGGTATTGATCCGGATCACCGTCATGACGCCATGATGAAAAATGCGATTTTCGTCAATAACTACTGAACTAAAATAGATATCATTATGAAACCAGTTGCTAATGGTATGTTTTCATGGTCAAGGAATCTAAATATTTACATGAAATAAAGGTAGGACTAATATTTATGGTAAAAATCACAGTATGGGAGAGGACTGTGGTGCTGGCGGAGGTCTGCGCTCTCTGAGTGCTTTTCTAGTTTACGTTTTTTTTAGGTGCCAATTCGATTTCAATATTGCACATTTTTGCATTCTTTAGTTAGCTTTTTTTGACATCAGTGAAAAAGATGAACAATGATGATGCCGACAGACTATATCAGGAAAAATACACATCACATGTGAGTCCGTTTTTAAGATTTATTCAGTAATATATTTTAACCAGCTGTTTATAATCTCTCTTCAAAAGCCTGGATTGCATTTGTAAGTGGCTTATTAACACAAAACATTTGCAGTAGCATCATTCTTGCTTTGTCAGTCTACATTGGCTTGTTATTTCCATCATGGAGACAAATGAAGCACAGAAAGAATAATAGTGTGTTTCATTTGATCCAAAGTAAATGCCCTTTTGTTTTACTTGGAAGGTCAGATAATCTACAGTTACCTCGACTTTACCAGTTGGTAACTGAAGCACTTTTAAAAGGGATGTGAAGTCATTCCCATTTCCGATGCCTAAGCTCAGAGGTAAATGTAATGCACCATAAGATACTGTTGCTGAAGAAGGGGGCACAAAGGAGTGGGCGTTTCTGTCTTATCCCTTTGCTTCCCAGCCCTGTCCTCAAGGATCACAATAGTAACCAAATTCTCATATCTCAATGCAGCGATGAGTGGTTGAAAGTTGTCATCCATTTATAAATCCTTGCTTAAGTTGGCTGATTGACCTTTAGAATGAATTTAGAACAAAAATTTAATGGACCCTAAGGGAGCAGATGGTAAAATAGTAAAAAATGACAGAGTGAAGAAATATGTCATCATGATATGTTCAAATACAACAAACAAAAGGCATTGTGCTTTTGTTTGAAGATTTAAATATATGCTAAATATATGCAACAAATGTTAGTTTGGGGTAAAAATAACATGCAATTATTGAATATCTTAATTTTTCTATTTTGTTATAGAAACTAAATCAATGACGTTTAAGGATTTTTTTTAAAACATAAAACTAAAATAAATGTCTAAAGAGAGAAAAGGTATTTTATTGGTTAGGACTGTCAAAATGGAATCAAACTGAACACTGACCAAAAAAAAAAACAAATTCAAGTGCTAAACCATGGGCTAGGTGGATTGTAGCATCTCTGGTTTCTACAGTATTTTCCTCTGTGCCAGTGTGCTTTGAGTAATGAGTGTCCCTGTTTGCATCGGCCTCTTGACTGTGGTGATAGATGTCATACTCGCAGTTTTCATAAAAACAGACACCATTGTCCCAAATGTCTTTTTTAAAGTTTTTTTTTTATGTTGTAATTAACAGACTCAACAGAAACTTACAAAAGTAGTTAATGAAAAACTGAATTAATACAAGCCCAGTTACAAGCACAGTTTCAGCACTCAGCTGAAAGTAACTAGTTTTATGGTCACACATTGTACTTTAACACCAGGACCCTTAATGTCAACTCTAAGAGGAAAATACTCTGGACACTGAGTGCAGACCTCACAGAGGCAGAGGTATGACCAGCAGACATCAGTCACTTAAGTGTCTCGAGCACTTTGTGGGTTAAACAGTCACCATTTTTGAGGGGTTTATGTCTGATCTGACAGATAGGTGTTTCCAGGTCAGATTTGGGGATTTTTAATTATCCTTTGTCCCCCAAGTGTTTCATTGCTTCCTAATGTTTCATATTATCTATACACAGATGATACACTTACCTTTATTTAAAAGAAAAATGATGGTCACTCCAGTAACATGCAAACCTGGATGTCCTGAAGTGCTTTAAATCTACATGAAAGCAAAACAGAGATTATTGCCCTCAGCTCAAGCAGACTTGACGATGTCCCTCATACAGCCCTGAACTCGCTTGCAGCCTTGTTTTAAACCCACCATCACCTTCTGTATGTAAGTAAAAGTCTGACAGTGATTTTACATTGAATCAGCAGATTAATTCTGTTGAATATTTTTTTCCTACCTGAGGTTTTTATCCAGGACTGAATGGGTTTCATCATTTTGATAATTTCTGGTGAGTGATTCATACTTTAATTTCTATACATTTGTACATCTGTTATTTCCTTTACATCAGCTGAGATCAGGCATCCATCGCTTGTCTATAGTTGGTCCAAAATTCTGCAGCTCATCTTTTAACAGGCACTAGGAAGCAGAACCATGACTTTATTGTGTGTCTTTTAATAATATTTAAATGGACTTGTATGCCATTATATCTCTGATTTTTAAACATCTACAGCTTGTTGAGATCGCTTGAGGTCTGTGGGGCTACATTCTGCTCGTCACTAAGGCCGAGCTGGGAACCTGAGGTGACCAAGCCTCTTCTGTTGTGGTCCCTTAATTGTGGGACAAGATAGCCCCTAAAATCAGAACATCCCCTACCTTACCTGCTTGTAAATCTCATTAAACTCACTTTACTCATTGGCTTTTAATTTAGTATGAGAATTGTGTGATCTCTGGTTTATGTCTTTTGTTCTCTTAATTTTTTCTTTTGTTTGAACCAACTGTCTTGGGTTTCTCATAGGCTATATGCGGATTTTTTATCATTGATTTTATTTGTTAGTTTTATGATTTGTTTGGTTTTATTTTTATAATTTTTAAATGTCTGATTGGTTGTTGCTGTGCAGCACTTTGGCGAGCTTGTTTCTCTGTTTCTAAATGTCCTATGTTGATGATGTTCATTGGATTAGAAATGTCTGATGTTACTACCACTTAATGTAGTTTATTCTTAAAGACAGCAAAGTAACTTACTTGCTTTATGAGTTTAAACTAAATTTGCTTTGCCAGCTTCCTTTAGAGGCATCTTAAATACTGTGCAGCAAGAATGTCCCATTGTAAACATACGGATATGCAGGGCTGAATCGGGCTTTGAGCCTCCATACATTCAGTGTGCAGACATAGCCTACTGGACCATCAGCACCATGGGCCTTATCGTATGTCTGGTGCAAAGTGTTTTAAGTAGATGTGCAGGTGTCTTCTCTAATTGTTACATAATCTGTCCTTTTTTGCACATTGCTTTAGGCAAAGAATCAACATCACCAAAACAGCAATATAGACCCAAACTGCTGTGTGCCACATGCTTAAGACAACGTGTAAAAACATGGCCCTGTGTCCCAAAAGCCTTTTCCTTTTTCTTTAAAGGTCATGTGGATACAGCAGCTTTTGTCCATGTTGCATTAATTATGGAGGGATTAATTGTACTACATGCCACATCACTCATCTTCCTCAGAAAAGTTTCCCAGAATGTTTTGGAAACACTGGACAAAGTAGTGAGAGCAGCTGTATTGACAGTATTCCTAGTTGGGGATTATGAGGGTAATTTTCCCCTCAGTGATGCCACCAGTATCCTCAGAGCCCCGTCTGCTTCTCCTGCAGGCAGAGAGAGCCAATCAAATGCATCACTGCTACTGACTCATAGCAATCTATCTTTATTTGGCCTGGTCATAATATGGCTATAAAGGAGCAGATAACTTTGAAATGAGGTCTCAGAAGCAAGCTTTGACTGTTGTGGTATTGCTTTCAGTTGAAGAGGAGAAGAGGAAATATATGTGGTCTCATTAGAAATGCATTAGAGGGAAGTGAGAGAGGTAGAAGTGAGGAGATGAGCTCCACTTTTTATCTGTTAAACTCTTGAAAAGGAAGTCACAGTCCAACTCGAGCTTTAACCCTCTCTCTCTCCCTCTCTTGCTCGCTAGCTCTCTCTCTCTCTCACTCTCTCTCTCTCAGCAGTGCACCTCAGTGACCCATTTAATATCAGCCACAAAATTGGCAAGAATATTTCCACGTGATCCTCCTGACAACACATTAGTGCTGAATCTCATTCAAAATAAATCAGCTAGAAAATGTGCCTATTTGCAGCCTCTTTATCGTTTTAAAAACTTTATCACTATCTAACAATGTACCAGGCAAGAGTATCAAGCTCCAGTTAAACACAGAACCATGAAGCTGAAGGGCTAAGATATTATACATTGCAAAGTCTCTGGAAAGAATCCTTATCTGGCGCTTGTCTGATTCTGTTCTTGGTCTTCAAAATGTTTAAATTAAACCTCCCTGTGTGCCATACAGAGCTACGCAGGTTGTTACATGTATAGTGTCAGCAGGGATAAAGCCACTTTGTCCCAGTGCCTAGTATGTCAGAGAAAGTAATCGTCTCTGAGCTGATCTACTGGACTGAGCAGACCCATGTGATCATGTGGCTGCTGGATTGTGGCAGAAGTTTCATCCCGGTGTTTCAGTCCCTGTGAAATACCAGGGGGATGAGGTTGGCTGGCACAGCGGAGTGTGTGGACCAAACCTCCTGTTTCCCTTGTGAGTTAAGACCAGTAATGTGGCAATAGCAGCTTCTGTGATTATGGCTACATCATGCTGTAGTCAAGTCAAATAAAATAAAAAGCCCAAACAGGCTGTGGATGGCTTTTGTTTACATCAGGTTGGACAGCTATTGAGCCAAAGGCCATTAACCAGAGCAATGATTTCTGTTGACTGGCAAGGGATTTCATTGAGATTTTGAGTCTGTATGAAATGTAAAGATAATGAGTTTAGCCAAGTAGTCAATCTGATGCCAATCTACTAGTTCTTGAATTGTTAATCTGATTAATCACATGCATCCCAAGTGTGTTTACAAGGATTGCAAAGATACATTGATTTCACTTTTGGTATAGATGATATCAGCCCCCTAAACACTTATACATTGAAAAACACCATGTGTGGGATAAACAGATGTCAGCAAAGTTAGAAAATTCCCATGAGAATTGATGGAAACCAGTGGAAATAAACAGGATTGTACCTGAAATTTACAAAATTAAAGGTTGGCCCTTAATGGAAATTGTAAATGTTTCTGGGAAAATATATATTTTAACCTAATCTAGACTAAAACAACCAAACTCCATGGAAGTATCCTTGAGAATATCTACGCTTTTCTTCAATCACATGCAGGAGTATTGAGGCCACGCCCCCTTGATGGACAGTGCATAAAAACTGGGTGCATGCACAGAAGATTCTCGAACCCTGGACTGTTGAAGCCACACATTTGAGCCAGTGGATGACATAAAAGTGAAGTTGAAAGTGATCGTTCAGTAAAATCATTGAAACTTGATAATGTTCTACTTACAAATAAATCTCTAGTAAATGTAATGTTTTTGTTTGTGTTACTTTGCATGGTGTTTCCCAAGGACAACAGTAACTGCTAATATTTATGCTTGGATATAGGCTCATATAATTACTTTGAGTTAACCCTAATTTCCATTCAGTCCACATAAATTACCACAATTACAATATCTTTGCATTGATTTACTGCCCCTTTGCAACCCTAGCTTTAAGAGCAGATTTTAGTCTATTTTATATTTGTTATGATATTTTTGAGCAGCACAGTGATCCAGTACATGTGCCAAACGATGAGCAAAAAGATTGCTGGTTTGATCCCTGTGTCTGTCAGGGCCCTCGTGTTGATTTTACATCTTCTCCCCATGCATGGGTAGGTTCTCTCCAGGCACTCTTTCTTCATCCCACAGACAGAAAACATGCTCATTAGGGTGATGGTGATACCAAATTGCCTTTAGGTAGGAGTGTGAACAAGAATGGTTGTCTGGCTCTCTATGTAGCCCCGTGACTGGCTGGCGACCAGTTCAGGGTGTACCCTGCCTCCCATCCATTGTCAGCTAGGATAGGCTCCAGCCCCCCACATGACCCCGAAAGGGATAAACGGTATAGACAATGGATGAGTGATATTTGTGGTCATGGTCAAACTTGCATAGTAACACCTGTTTTACATTTGTCCTATGGTACAGATGTTGTAATATTACATTTGTGGCATATGGATCAGCTTTATCAATTAAGCTTCATGAAATCAAGTTATTGCATCCTGCCGTCTCTGCATTGTCGTGATGAGGCTTTTTTTATTAGCAAACATCAACATGTATTTAAGGTTGAGATCCCCTTCTTTGACTGTGCTCCCTGCACAGACTGTTTCAGTCCAGGTTGTTGGATAGCAGCTTCAGATGAATAAAACAGTGATATCTAAAATCAGATATAGTGTCTACATATCAGTATGCTTGGACAATTCACAGGTCATCTAGACATGAAAATAAACTAGAACTACAGATTAAAAGATGCAAAAAGTGGCTCTTTGAAAACTGAATAGAACTATAAAATCAGTACTTAATTTATATTTTTTTCTGAATATAAAAGTCTTTGTAGTTTTATCAAAGTAATATTTTTTGTGAGGCAGAACTTTTAAGAAGGTACTTTCAGACTGTGGCATTACTCCCTTTAGCTAATCAGCTTAAACAGATGATAATTACTTTCTACTACTTACTCACAGACTTTTTTGTTTTAGACCAAGCTTTTTTTACTCATATTTTTATCTCAAAATTCTACAGAAAGAATCTTTTATGTACTACAATAACCAACAAACTGTGCTTTGGATATATCTATTGTTGTGTGTTGTGGAAAATACAATATTTTCCATTTTAATCCCACTCTAATGTTGATTGTAGATGTGCATATATGTTGCATTTGACAAATTTTATATTGGAATAGGGATGAGCAATACTACCAGATCTCACTATCATGATTAATTGATAACATTAAATGAACGGTTATTTTCTGATATACTGGAACGAATTGGCGGTGTTAATGATCGTCGAAATGGTCTTCCTGCAGTATTTACACTTAACTTCTTTCTGCCTGATGTTCAAAATGTGCCCAAACAATGGAGATGGCATTTTTCTTGGCTACAAGGTCCTCTGATAGATTGGTGCTTGTCTCCTCCATGTTGTTGGTGTGTCCTTTGCTCTTGGGGAAAGGGAATTCAGACTGTATGAAGGGGCCGCGGTCATGTGACTTAGAAAGAGAAAATAATCAAAATAATCAACATGAGTAAAATTACTTTGATTTTAGGGTCTAAATGTTGGTTATGATTATTTTCTGATTATTTCCAACCTGATATTGGTATATGGCCCACCTAACTTCTAATTCAAAGAGACATTTCCATTGGGTGGAAGGAGTGAGCATTTTTAACAGTGATTATTTTAATGATTATGTATGGAAGAAGCTTTTGGCATTGTGGGAATGCTATAATTAAAGAAGTTATGATAAAAAATATTTCCACTGGAAAAAGCATTGGATTTTGTTTCAAACATTGATATCTGAATTGGACTGATTTTTCCTACTCATGCACCATTAACTACAAATGACCAAAGCAGACAACACATGGCATGCAACACTTTAAACTGATCATACGTTCTTGATTACCTTGTTTTCATATTGTTGGATGGTACAACCAATGTTTGAATTAAAACTCCATGCATCACCCAGCATTGACAGACAGACTAACATATGTGTTTAATATGCAGACGTGTGACACTTGCTCTCTTTTCTTTTCACAGGAAGTTAAATTGGTGACAGCAGCTCAAGAATCAGGCCCCAACTTCTGATGTGTGATGTGACCACTGCACTCTGGAGTATCCTCTCAGGTCAACCATGGAGCATGAGCTGAGGATGGGCCTGTCCGTCTGGGCCATAGTGGCCATTGTTTGCAACTCCGTGGTGGGCGTGCTCATCCTTGTCCTCTTCGTCATCCTCTACAAAGCTTGCAAGGTGCCTTCACATCCAGAGAAAATTCCAGTTTTTACAGCAGAGCCGGTGCAGAAAAAGTCTGAACAGAAGTACCTGCTGACTGGGGCCTGATATCCACTTTTCAGCCATTTTTGATGTTCACTCAAAAACTTCTTCATCTTTGCCGTTTGTTGGAGCTCAGAGTGAGCTAACTGCATTAAGAGTTATGGCACCCAGAACAACAACAAGCAGCCTGCTCAATCCTCTTATCTCTGCTGCGCGTCTCTGGGACCGTCCATCTGTCAGTATGTTTGCTTTGCTTCCCACAGGCAGACCGTGATCTCCCCCGTTACTCCTCCAGTACTTCTCCAACCTCAGTGTTAGGAAAGTTTGGACATGTGGAAAGAAAACTGCAAGACAGCAGTGGACTGTAAGGAGGGAGTTTGTAGAGATGGGATTGGCTGAGAGGCACAATAACAAGTTTGAAGTAAAGAGAAAATGTAGCCCTGTAACCTACAAGCAGTTCAGTACTAATGACGGCACAGACACATCTGCAAAACAGGCAGAAGGTAGCAGGATGAAGAAAATGCACATGAGTAAAGAAAACAGGACAGAGAAGAAGAGGGGCAAATGTTTGTCAGGGTGTTAAAGTCAAAGGTTTAGAGGGAGAGCGGATGCTGTTGTTTCCATAAGGAGAACCTGAGGCCTCTGCAGTGTCCTTATTTTATCCCACAGCTCGTCTTCCTATGGATTAAAGCAACAGTAAAATGTTACTGGCATCCCTGTATGCCTCAGTGTCAGCTGGATGAGGCTGAATGAGATATTTATAGACAGCCTTCACCAGAAATGACTCAGTGAGAGTCATGGTAGCACAGTGGCGAGTCAATATTCAGCTGATTGTAATGAATGTTCTGCAGCTAACACTAACAGAGGGTGTGAATACTGTCTGAGGCGAGGAAATGAGATGGGATACACTGCTGTGAAAGGTAAATTATAATCAGAAGTGCTGCATACCTGTCGAAGTGTTTGTATAGTGTTTATTAATAAAAGGGCTTTTTGAAAATATGTGCTGCTTTGATGCTTAATGCCAGCTTCAACTTTTATTGTTCCCTTGGGGAATTTGGCTTTGCATCCAGGTTAAAAAACAATTGTAATATAATCACAAAGTTTTGTTACAAAAAATTAAATACAGAATCACTTAAAATAAAGCCATCTACTAAAATCAGCAGCAGCAGAGATAATGAGATGACTCATCTGGATCTTTTTAAAAATTCAGTTGAGTGATGGCCTGGAAAATAGAAAAAATTACCTCCGTTTGGAAATGTGAGTCTTCTGTCTGAAGGTAGGAATCCAAATTCAGCAAGGAGGGGATGATAAGGATGCTTTGTAGTTTCCTGAGCCTGAGATGTTACTCTCTTGTAAAAGGTTTGTGGCAATTTAAAGTTTTAATACCAATGGTTTTACCAGCAACCCTAACAATTTGTTCAAACCTCCTCTTTCCCACTATTACAAGGCTGCTGCCAAAGCAGGCGAAGAAAGCAAACGTGAGAACAAATCAAACTATAAATGAGAAAAATACAATTAATTTGCTGCACACTCCAAAATAAGTGAGTTTCTGATGGAGGAGCAGCAGCTGTTGTGCTTGTGGTGTCTATGATTGACAATTAGAGCTCAGTTACTCATTGGACCTTTAACAATGACATGGCTACTCAAATTAAGTCAAAGAAAATATATTTCCTGTAAGGCACAAACCTCTTATCTCCAAAACTGCTTCTTTTTGGGCAATAAAAAATGCCCTTCTGCTGAATGAATGAGCATTGCATTTACCTGATTACATTGTTTTCTACTTAAATTTGTTTAAAAGTTTAAAGAACTCACTCACCAGCATGGGGGGTAATCAAGACCACCACTTGATGAAAAAAAAAATCATGACAAATGGAGATAAGTGATTTGTGCCCAACAATAACAAATACTCTTTTCTGTGTTGGTGAAGCCAGGAGTTTTGTGATGTGAGAGTGGTCTTAAAACTTCTATCCAGCCAGCCAGTATCTATACTGCTTCCTTTTGGGTTTACGGGGGGGCTGGAGTCTATCCCAGCTGACAGTGCAGGAGGCGGGGTGCACTCTGAACAGGCCACCAGCTGATTGCAGGGCCATATAGATACAGACAACTGTTCACACTTACACTCATACCTAAGGACATTTTGGAGTCACCAATCATAGACACAGAGATGGAACAGCAACCTCCTTGCTATGAAGCATGTGCACTACCTGCTGCTAACCATCTTAAAACTTGCTTTCTTGAATTTATTCATCTTTTTCCAAGTATACCTGAGAGATTGAAAGGAAAACATTTTTCTTTCATGTCAATTTTTTTCATTATTATCTGCAATGTTGTTTATGGTTCAATCAATCAATCAATCAATTGTTTCTTATTTGCACAGTGCCAAAAAGTCAGAAAATACTATGTCAAGGCACTTTACTAAAGAGTAGATCAATGCCCATACTTTTAAAAATCATAATTTCAATAATCAAGGCCAAAAATGAATCCACAATCATGATAACAGGCTGAAAATCTTGAGCAGAATCAGACTCCCTTTAAAAACTAAGTTTGCTTTTCTTGTCAATATTTCTTTAAAAAAACAAATTAAACCAAGAAGGGGGCATCTAAAACCAAAACCTGCAAGGCCTGTTTTAGCAGTTTCACTCCAGTTATATATATTTTAACATCAAATGTGGTTTGACAGAAAAAAATGCACATTGCATTTTTACATTACTGCCTTAACATCCAGGCTGAATTGCTTTTGTTCAAACTTGGACAAATCAACCATTTTCCTTTTTTCCTCCTTATTTATCTGCTGCCTTCTCATTTTGAGGGACCAGAAAGCCTCAGCTGTGTTAATTTTTGGACATAAACATCTTCTGCTTTCTATCAAAACTACAAATGATCCGTGGCTTGTTTGCCAAACACTGACACATACACTCAATAATGAATTACACACTGTTGAAACATCATTAGGGCCAAATTAATTAAAATGTTTAAATATTTTTGGGTCTAAGTCCTGTTATTTTCTGCTCAGACCACAGTATGTCTTAAATCTCTTTACTTGCTCTAGTAATGTCCATGCACCCCAGAAATGTTAATGTTTCCAAACGTATTAACACAGAAACAGAAAGATATATTTTATCATGAATGCCATATCAACATCTAACCAGAACTGACCTGTTTCTTCTATGGAGAAAGTCCATTAATGTTAGAGAAAATTGTCTCACCAGTATATGACATCATATTGTTTTTCTAAGTGCAGATATTCATGTATTAATAAAGTGAAGGTTTATGGTAAATATGTGTGTTCTGCCAATATAAGAGATCACTGTGAATGGTCAATATAACATCTGTTGACCCAAACAAAATATACCAGTGACCATTTACCTTTGTAGAACTTTGACAGCTTATTTAACTTTATTTTTTACTTGATGCAATGAAATGATCATGTTTGCACCAAACAGCAGAGCAGTCCCATATCAAAGAAAGCTCACCTTTTTGATGTGAATCGCTATTAGAACTCTCTAAATTATTCAAACATAGGACCACACAGCATTTTATCAACTTTAGACACTGAATGTATGTTAAAAAAAATTGACTCTCATCCTGTTTTAGTTCACCGAAACCCTTTAATCATACATGTAAGCCAGCATTTTCCTAAAAAGGGGACATGAACTTAGAGCTAACTAATGTTTTCCTTTACAGTGACAATTAGCACATTACCTTAAGTGTGTTTACATGTCAACATTGCAGCCAAATAACATGTCATAAAGATGAAACGTAACCCTTAAAACAAAGCCATGCACATCCCCTGAATGATTGATGGGGTCTGAGGGTTGTTTGACAGAAAAGCTTTTCCAGCTGCAGTGATTTGTGTGGAAATAAAATCAATCAGGTGCATGTGTGTAGAACTTGTTTTTAGCACATATGACACAGATGGTTTGGGCCTTTGTTGTGTTTCTGATCTCAGCTCTGCATCTGTCTATTGTTGATCTTTTTTCCCTCCTATTATTCTGCCTGCCAACAATCTTCCCCTCTCCCCCTGACCGTTCTCCCCATTTTATTACTCTGTTTTTATCTTCCCACCCCGGTGCCAGGTAAATACAACTGGGCAGCACACTTCAGATGAACCAATGTCAAAGCACACAACGTTTAAATCCACAGTTTTATGAGCAAAGTTCATTAATCAAGCTTTTTGATTCCAGTGACAGAAATGATTGATCATACATCTATCTTATTGAATGACCCCTCCCCACTGGTCATTCTGTCTCTGGCTTGATTTTTCTTAGTGAGTCCACCCAGTTGAGATTTAATATAATTACTGATCTCTGCATCGATCACGTCAACCCTCCATCACTGTTGGTGCATTAAATGGAGGAAAAGTAGCTGCTGTGGGTTGAGAGGGGACGCGGAAGTCAACCTGGTGTTATATAATAATAACGAAAAATACAAAAGCAGAGATTACTAATGACCCGTAATCTGCAGCTCCATCTGTACTGTTGGAGGGGTTGCGTAACCCACATCAGCCTAGACTGAGTCATGTGTGTGTTTGTGTGAGAAGTGTAAGTCAGTTTAAAATGTGCATGGGACAGTAAATGCTTGATATAATATATTCTTAATTAAACCACCTTAGGTCATTTATAAGTCAGTGTACCTGTAGCTGCATGCTCCGGTGAATCAACTCTTTGTTCTGAGGAATATAGTGAGGTAAGGTCCTGTCCTTTATTTGTGCCAGTAGACAATAGAATAAAAAGGTGCTCAGAAAAATATTCTTAGCAAAGTTATGTTTAAAAATGTGGGAAACTGTCGTATCCCACACTTAAAAAAAAAAAAAAAAAAAAAAAAAAATCAATGATCTGAATCTGAACGCATATCACCAACAACATGTAACCTGCTCTCCCTAATGCATGAACAAACTGTTCTGAAAATGTCTCCAAAATCAATTCCAAACTGTTTGGGTTATCTTGCTCAGACATACAAACAATACAGAAAACATCAACTCCATGTCAGAGGTAAAAATACAATATGAGGTCATTTCTGATCTGTCAATTAAGAAAGAAGACAGATTTTCCAAGAAAAACAAAGACTATTTTTTACACAACTTCAAAGTTTGCTGCTGATTTTTTGTTTCTTGGTGTTTAACAGTTTGGACACACTCTGTTTATAATTTAACCCAAACCACTTTAATGCACATTTTCAAAACCATTTTTTCCAAAATGTTGAACAGAGGCCACTAAGTCAAATTAAATAAGGTAAAACAAGATAAAACAAATATTGAAAACATGTAAGAATCATTAAATGTATAAAACACTTAGAACTTGAAACTTGACACTTTTTTTTTAAATAAGAGCCAGATTATGAGAATAAAAGACACATAAAAAACTTTGACCAAACAACTCATGAAGAAGAAGTATGTTTTAGGGTGTGATTAAAAGCATGTAAGCTAGGTATCACAGCGCAGAAAGAGGCTTGCAGCCTGGCTCAGGAACGGCAAACAGAAGCTGCTCATTATCTTTTCAGTGACGTCCAGTGTGTAAGAATGTATCTAATTTAAAGGTACATAAATGTTTAGCTTACACAGTGTTCACAGCTTCTGGTTAAAAGTGATTAATAACTATGCAAGGCTGTGACTCATGTGTACTATCACTTTAGTATACTTTGTTGAAGAATCATTGTTGACGAAGTTCTAATCACACCCAATCAAGTCTCAGAACAAGACCCCCATAGAGCTCCAAACACTCCACTCAGCATATGCACACAAACACAACGCCATTAAATCCACTTTGACGCCACTGCAGCTCTTAAAATTAAAATCATTGTTATTCAGGATAATGCAGTTGGTAAAAATGTTTATTTTTCTGTCAGGAGAGGTCTAATTATGGCATAAAAACAAGCTGGAATAATGGCTCTCAAAAGCCGCAGCATGCTTCAAACAAATGGCAAAAACAACAGGAACAGTGTTAATCTGTGGATTTCATTGAAAATGGGTTACACAAAGATTAAGCAAGCATTTAAAGTATTATAACTATTCTTCTTTCTAAAACAGAGTTTCACACATCCTGGCATGTAGATAGTGGAGCCAAAGCTGCTTCTACAATCATGTTTAATGCATATGTATAAGCAGAGGTACATGAACCTCAGTGTTTGCATTCTGCAGACTGAAACACAATGACCCATTTGACCCTCTATATAACAAACACTCATCCATGCAGTGACTCCTCTCTCCCGTAGAATTAGAGCGCCACCTGCTGGTGTACTCATTCATAAGAGCTTGTGTGGCTGCAGAAGTCCAACCCAGGCCTCCGTCCATGAGGCTGAAGGGTGAGCTGCTGCTGCTCTCTGCTGGTGCTTCCAGAGAAGGACGACCTGCAGTCAGACATGGCAGTAACTGATGGACAGAAAAAACGAAACACGTGAATACTCGGGATATTCTGACAAACCATTATTAGCCCGAGAAGTGCTCCTCTCAAGTCATTAACAGCGTTTGTTCAGCTCTGTGGTAACTGCTGCTTTTTATTCTCCACAGGTGTTCAGTCAAGAAACCTTTTTGTTCAGAGCTGCCACACTGTGATATATGGTTTATTTCATCTAAAGAACAAAATTTTAGGATTATTGTGTGTGAGGACAAATAAAAACTACACAATGTCCCAAATATTGATATTAAAAGTGTGAATTTTAGTTCATAAATTAGGTAATGAAATGAAAAATGCTTGTACAACAGATAAACAAGGGAAAATCCCTCAGTAAAGTTAAAGGGAAACATCTTAAGAATTCTTTTAGTTTGAAATTCTCAGACATTTTCTAGAATATTCACAAATATTCTTTGATGATTTTTAATGTATCAAGTAAAACAAGTAAAACCCACAACGTTTCACAAAAACTTCTAAAATTCTTGGAAAAAAAAAACTTCACAGAGGTCTAAAAATTAACATTTGATCATGTTCAGAAGAAAATTCAAACTTGTAAAGTCCTCCATAAATTTTAGATCAAAGATTGACTGTATTTCTTTTATGGACATTCATTAAGAATTGTTGAGTTTTCCTCTAAAAATACAGCAAAAAAAGAAAGAAAAAAGAGAGAAAAAAAATACAGCACCATGTCATGATGACGATTCCCTCTAAGATCCTCAAAATAAGTTTTGAAATTCTTGGAAAAAACGTTCAGGATATTCAAAAATGTTATTCCATGATTTTATAATGTCTCAAAGGAGAATATCTCCATCAATTTCACACAAAAAAAGAAAAAGAAAAAATCTCATAGGCCCAATTATTACCATTCTAACAGTGTTTCAGATATATATATTTTTAACTTTAAGCATTAACATTTTTCAGGTAAAACCTGACCAAAGATCTTTTTGTGAAATCATAAAAAAATGTTGGATTATCTCCTTACAAATTCAGCATCTTCTTAAGGATGTCTGTAATGATAATAATTAGAGATTGACTGTATTTCTTTTATGGAAATTCATTAGGAATTGTTGTTTTTTCTTCTTAAAAATACAGCACCATGTCATGATGACGATTCCCTCTAAGATCGCCGTAATAATCTTTGGAGTTCTTGAAAATAAAACTCTTCAGAATATTCAAAAATGTTGTTCCATGATTTTATAATGTCTCAAAGGAGAATATCCCCATCAATTTAACAAAAAAAAAAAAGAACTTTAACTCAAAGCATTAATAATGTTCAGGTAAAATTTGACAAAAGATCTTTTTGTGAAATCATAAAAAAATATTGGATTATCTTCTGACAAATTCAGCATCCTCTTATGGATGTCTGTAATAATAATAATTATTTGTCATTAAAGACAATGATAAAATACCTGAAAAAGTCTGGTAAATACAACAGAACACTTCAACATTTCCTGGAAGAGGGGTGCTGGTTTGGCGGAGTGGTTAGCAACCAGGCACCCCATGTACTTGCTTCTGCCGGTCCAGGATCGAATCCCGCCTGTGACCAGTTTGCAGAGTGTCTTCCCCTACTCTCTCACCCCCTTTCACAAGCCTATCCACTGTCTCTCTCCTATAAATAAAGCCACAAAATGCCCAAAAAATACATTTAAAAAAAAAAAAACATTTCCTGGAAGATTCCTGATAAATTCTTGAACTTACAAGATCTGGAAATTCTCCTGAAACGTCATCACAAAAGGTGCTGGGCACTTCTGGGAATATGAGTCAACTCTCAATAATAGCCTGCTCCATAACTCTTGGAAATATTTCCCCAGACTCCCTGAATATTTCAGCAACATTTATTTCTTTGCCCAGAATAACCTGGAGTATTTAATTTTAAAGCTTTATAATTCATTCATTAACATCTTGTTTGGTCTAAATAATGTTTTTATAGCCTGCTTGCGGATTATAAAGATGAACTCTTTTGTTGGAGACGGATCTAGATCTTTTTTAGTGATGTATTTATTTTTTGGTACCTTAATGTTTGTAAGAGGTTTGCTGGTAATTTTCAGAATAAAGCTTGTTAAGTCATCTGACTACAGTTTGCCTGTTTTTTTATGCCAACGTCATGTGACCCATGAGGGAGGGCGCATTATTTCACAGACGCATTAATACATTTACATCATCTGTTATTCTACACAGAACATACTGTCCCCCTTTTAAAGACCACTTCTGCGCCCCCGGACCTCAGCTTGGGATGCCCTACCCGGAAGTGGGTGGTTGAGTCACCGTCATCAAACTGGTCACACCACCGTCGACATACTGCCTGCTGGGATGAAGCTCACCACCGGAAAACTACAGCGATCTTTACAAATCTGAGATCACTTGCCCTCGGCGATAAATCGTCGAAACTCCAAATTAACAACATTTAGTTTGTAAGAGAAAGAGAGGACAGGGGCGCTTGGCCAAAATGATGGAAGAGATGGACAGATTTCAGGTGCCGAGCGCCGTGCAGGAGGCGGAGATGCAGGCAGAGATGCAGCCGCTGGTAGGTGTGATGTTCAGATGATAAATCAGTGTTTACAGTCCGGATCACATGTTAGAAATGTCATGATTATTACTCCAGGGAGCCTACAGCGTGGGGCCTGCTCTTCCTAATACTGTGCTTTCAGATGCCGACTAATCCATCAGCTGCTGCCATGCGAAATCTGATGCTGATGGAGCTGCGGAGCTTGTTCCTCCCAGAGCTAAATGTTTAAGGGGCATACATCAGATGGCTCGGTCTACTTATAGATTTCCGCTAGTAAATAAATCCAAGCAGGGTCGAGTCTGCTGCGTAGTGAGCTGCAACCATCATGTCTGGCATAAACAAGCATCCCATCCCAGCATTCACTGCGCTGCATCCACAGCATCATCCATGCAGCCAGGAGCTCGACGACATCTCCAGAACAAGACGAGAGAGCCATGTTTGATAGATCCTACACCTAAACAGTAAAGACGCCTACCTCTGAAGGGAGCAGGAAAACATAAATGAGTGTTAATGTGTTGTGGGTGCGCTCTGTGGCCTGTAGTGGGGCCCTGCAGCCTCCAAGACCGTCTGTGCTGCTGCCACAGTCAGACCAGAGCCCCAGTGCCCTGACCTGTTGTCTCCAGAAACTTTAGTTTATAGCTGTATCAAGTTTGATTAATCAAAGCACTGTGTTGTCTTGTACCTCTGACCCCATGGACAAAGGCTGTTTTCTAAGGAATGTTTCTCAGACTGGGACTCAGGAGTCCACCAAGAAGATCCAGGGTTCAACATTTTATTTTGTAGATATTTGACGGGTTGATATTTCCATTTTCATTTTAGCATATGCTGATAGATTCAAACTTTACTTTCATTGTAAGGTGCCCCAACATTGCAATTACAGCCTTCAAATTTAAATCTTGTTTGAAACTGGATGTTTCTCAAAGTTCAACAGTATTGACAGTAAATGTTATTTGAATTTTACTCATAAGTGTAAAATGCATTTATAAACAGTAACAAGCTTAAACTGCCTCTTAAGAGGCTACAGATGAGTTTAGACTGCTGTTAAGGTGCACTGCTGTTGTCAGGTATAGCTATTTGACAGCAGAGGAAAATAATTCTGAACCAAATATGAGTGTTTTCTTTAGATTATTTTTGGATTTATTGACAGAAGAGAAAGAGACAGACAGTGGATTGGCTTGTGAAAGGGGGTCAAGAGAGGGAAGGGATAGACACTCTGCGGGCCACAGGCTGGATTTGAACGTGGTCCGGCATAAGCTTCTACATAGGTCGTGCCTAGTTGCTAACCACTCCGCCAAACCAGGACCCAAACATGAGAGATTTTGACTCACTTAACAATGTTGTAACTTTTGCTGTGGACGAATATTACACTCTTGAACTGGAGTATACAGAAGAAGAAATTCCTCAAAACAAGATTCAGCATCTGAAAAACACAGCCATTTGTTGCATCATAAAGTAGTGCCAAACAAAGCGGCCATCACTCTGATGATGGACTTTCTCTCTTCCCTGCTGTTTTTTTGTCTGTCACCATAAATCAATTTGAGCTGTGCTGTCTTAGGAAGTGGATTTGGGTTGGACTTTCCAGTGCTGTGCTCTAATGTTTGCTATGGCTGAAAAGATGTGCCTATACCTGTTTTTTACCCACTGGAGTCAGCTGTGGGCTGACAGTTGGTTCAGAGAGTGTCTCCCATATCTGGGGGTTGACATTTACTGTACTGGTGTCGTACCGTACTGTACCGTCTTCTCCCGCTTATCCGTGGTTGGGTCGCGGGGGCAGCAGCCTAAGCAGGGAAGCCCAGACTTCCCTCTCCCCGGCCACCTTGTCCAGCTCTTCTCGGGGGATCCCTAGGCATTCCCAGGCCATCTGAGAGACATGTACTGGTGTCATCAGGAGAAATTTCTTAAACTGACTGCCTAAGCACTCGTTTCGAAAGGTGGAGCAAATATTAACAGAAACTTAAATTCTGTCTATAACAATATTTATCTTTTTAGTGTATTATCTGCTGATGTTGATGTCCTGCCAGTAATACTGTGCATTACTAGTTACCATGAAACAGGAAGCGCAGAAAATATGTTGTTTTTTACATTATAGGTTTAGGATCATGTCTGAATCAGGCTTGTTCAAGTTTATGTTGCGGAGAACTCAGTAACTATCAGAACTTCCTTTTATTGCACCTGTAGTTATATTTACCCATATAAGGAATTCTACTTTGTGTTTTTGTACAAAAAAGTTAACATTCAATACATAAAAAAATGCCAGAGGCTCATCAAAAACAGGTGGACTTTTGAAGGATTAGCTTTACAAATGTGCAGCTTAGTTTATTACCCATTATTATTTCAAATAGTTCAAATAAGCCACTAATTTCTTACTTTTTTAAACTATCTCTGTAATGACTCTGCTACTCCTTAGATAAAAAGAGAGTGTACTTTGTCACAGCTTTAATGTATTTATGAGTTGTTTTATTCACTAAGTCTGGGCATAGTACCATCTATTGTGCATTACAAACAGACATCAATAATTCATGGATGCCTCAGTAACTTACATTTCGGCTCATCCTCCTGTCCTTGCTGTCTTCCTCTTTGTTCTCAGGACCCGGCCTCGTCCACAGCCTCAGAGGCCGACTCAGACACCAGAGAGGGAGAACCTGTGACCATCAACTACAAACCCCCTCCCCTGCAGATGAAAATAGGTGGGTCAGACGTGGAAGTGTTTGTTGTTGGCATTTGTATGTTGAATGTCCACCTGTGCTTGATGTTGTCTGCTGTCATTCAGGCTAAAAAGGTGCTTAATTATTCAGTAAGTAATGAAGGATAGACTGTACAATTCTCATGAAAACAAGCTCAGTTATACATCTAATCAGCGGTGTCATAGAGGCACTTTACCATCATCATCATCATCATTTACCGTCATCATGTACTTGAAAGATGGAAAAAGGATCTACTAACTGTAAAAAATAATAATAATATTTCAAGTACTCCTTAAACTTGATACTTGTAATAGCATGATTATTAACTGTTTGGTATTAACATTACAAATATACAATCTTGTAGTCAAAAAGCATGTTACTGTTCATATTTCTTATTCTTTCTGTAATCTCATAGAACAAAACAAGTGATGTTTTTTATGTGCCTACAATTAATTTAAAATTGATGACTTAGTCTTATCCATCATTTTATACTGATATATCTTTAAAACTGTATCTTTCCACTGATGCTGCCAATTTTGTTGCTGTTAAAAGTGATTTACTGTAATGTACAATTCCCTTCAGACAAACTGGAGACTGCAGGTAGTGAAGCTGCACTCAGACGTGTTATTTCACAGAATGATAGCGTCTGGCGAGGACGGATGCATTTTCAGCGAGTGTTCCTGTAACAAGGCAGAGCAAGAATGTGATGAAATGTTGAGGCCTAATCATCCTTTTCTGCTTTTTGTTGATTACTCATAAAAATGTCAGAACCATCTATTTGTTCCAACATTGGTCATTATCAAATTACCAAATTGAGTATATGCTCTAATTAATTAGGCTTAAGACCTACCTCTTCCTCGATATATTAAAAATACAAATCATCCACTTAATAGAAACATGTGGTGACATGTAGATATTGTAGTTGCATGTCTGCTTAGTGGATCTGTGTATCGTAAGCTTTTAACTTCATCTTTACTAGGTGCTGAAAAAATATTTTTGCATTTGACTTCCATTTACTCTAACAAAGCAAAACACTTTTCACTTTTCAAACTCAAAGAAGAGGTTGCACCCCCTTCCCTATGTTGTCACATCTCAGCCAACATGTGACTGAGTCTGTATTTTCTTATTTTCTTTGAAGCTCCACACAGAGCAACTTGTTAAGAAGTTAAAGTTGCAACTGGACTTTTATTTGAGAAATAAGTTTTTCTGATCCTGAAATAAAGTATCGTAGTGCTGCTACCTTTATGCCTCTGATTGATTATGGTGATGTTTTATACGTGCAGGCATCTTTTCAGTGCTGTAAATCATTGGATACTGTTTATCATGCAGCTTAAATCTCAGTGCTCTGCCACATCGCTGTACTCTGTATGAGTGAGTTGGGTTGTTTTTTTGACCATCCTTAGGATGAATCATCAGCACATTATGATTAATAAGAATATGACTGCCCTGCTTCCATCATACTTGTGTAATTGTATTCATGTAAAAGCAAAAACCTTCAGCCATTATTCTGTGACTGAGTCACAAAACGTACTTCTGCTGTCCCTCCACAAAATGAGTCATGAAAAGGGTAAAAGAAGTTTCAGATGTACTGCTCCTGCAGACTGGAATCTCCTGTAGGAGAAGTGGGTCTGGCAGAGGTAGCCTCTTAAACTAATTTTAAAAGCAGACTAAAGGCATTAAAGGAACATTAAACAGGTTGTAGATGCTTTGACTGATGATTTTCTGCCCTGTATCTCTTAACTGGTTGGTTGAATGATATGCGAGTGTCTGTGTTTATAAATGTTCAGTGTCTCATGTGAAAAATGTGCTGCTGCCTGTCTTGGCCAGAACACTCTTGTAAAGAAGGTTTTGATCTTAGTAAGGTGTTCTGGTTAAATAAACTTGAAAAAATGTAATAAAATATATAGAAAACATACACAAGATTCTGGATCTCTTCAAAACATCATGAAACAGTCTTTGAGTTTTAAATGTACTTCCTTTCATATATTTTTTGTACTCTCTGCAGCTTCTCTCTCTTCTCTCTATGCCAAACAGTAGGTGTGATGCTCCTGCCTTGTTAGCTGCACTGCTATAAACATTAGCTGTGCCGCTTAAGCTGGAATGAACATTACAAAACAGGAACTGTACATGTTAAACACTTTCCTCGGTTTTACACAAGCAGATCCTGGATTAAGCACATTTTTTAAAATAACAAACAGTTGTCAACAGTAAACCTGTTATAATTGAAAATCTTGTTTGAATGGAATTATGGCCCAGAATCAAAACCAAGACTAACTGTGGCACATTGGGAGATTTATACATTGACAAGACATATGTTTACAACCCACTGAAAACAGCTCTGCAGCCAAGTGTTGGGTCAGAGCCCATGATAGGAATCAGAACTCCAGAGTTTCATCAGAATTGTTGTTACTCATTAAAGCCCATAAAAGAGTCATAGTACATTTTTAAACCCACAAAGATGAAGGATTTTCAGATTATCAAAAGATTGAACAAACAGTATAGTATGTGTATTTTTAATAATTTCATGTTAAAGTGACTAATTACATTTTTACTATGTTTTATTGTGAGGCACAGGGCTATCCTGGTATGTTTCTTTAATTGGTGCAGGTTTTAGTCTCTATGTTTGTAAGAGCTAATGTCTTAGAAGATGTGCTTCAGCACCTTGGACAGAGTCCAGCATTCAGTGATTCTGTTTCATTTTACCCCTACCGTAATATCTTTAAGGCCTATACTTTCAATAGCCAAGAAATTGAAAAAGTTGAAACTCTTATCCTGATATTCAGGACTTGGTAACTGTTTTTTAATAGTAAATGTTGTCCAAGAATGTTTATGTATAATAGAGAATGATGCATACTGGGGCTGCACATTCACTGACAATTTTATTGTCAGCATAGTTTATGCTTTTGCAGTACAAGCACAATAAAGTCAAAACTTATCACATTAGATGGAAAATTACTTAAAACTATGAACAGTCTATCTACATTTTACACCCTCTCACATCATGTAGTGTAGTCACTGTATAATATAATTTTTAAAAAATTCTACTATCATATTTTCTCATATTTGATTCCATGCACTCCTCAGTCCATACATCAGTAATCTCCTGGTCGATTGGCCATGTCCATTGGCCGAAATCCCTCTGATGAAAAGAACATTTTGTTCTTTGTCCCGTCAAAGGCTTTGTTGACAACCTAAAGATGTCTCAATCCTTACATGTCGAAGTAAAGATTAAGCACAGGCCTCTTTCCTTGATTACAGACGTACTCTACTTTTTCTTATCAAAACTTCATCTTTTAATTATTAAATCATGACAGCCTGAAGGGCCTTTCCCAGGGTCTGGGAGTTGTCAACAGTATTTTTTCCCATAAGATGATTCAAACATTTTATTTCAATAAGAGTCCTGCAAAGATAAAGGTCCTGTCTCTGTTTTTTTTTTTTTTTTTGAAATGCAGAAAAACAGAGAGAGTTGGCCAGGAAGGGTTCGTTGAAGAATGGAAACACTGTAGGAAGTCCAGTCAACCAGCAGCCTAAGAAGAACAATGTCATGGCCAGAACACGGTAAGGAGGAAGAGATGTGATCCTGCTTGGATGAAGAAGAAAGGAAATTATCGATATTTACTGGTTGATAATGTATTATCAAAGAAAAAAAAAAATTATCTGTCATTTAAGCCATTATAAACTCAGGTCTATGTTCAAGTGTAGTATTCAGAGCATTTGCTAGGCAGACAGAGTCCCTTGCCAAATTTTCTAAATTCCTTTTTCATTACCTTGGTAAATATTTACATTCTGAGTCTTAATTCATGTCCTTATTTGTATTGACACTTCATCCTCGTGTTCCTCTTTCTACCACCCTTTATAACAACTCTTTTAATGTGTTATACCATAGTTGCTCTTCTTTAATACACTGGTACCGAATGTTCCCAGAACATATTTTTTTAATGTTTCTCGCCAAAAAAATCCTCTCAGATATTGGATTTGGCATGCTCATAGACTCTGTTTCCTATGTGCTCAGAACAGGCTGTTAAATGTAGATCCTCATGAGCTGTGTCTGACTACACCCCTCTCAAGAAGTAGATTTGTCTGTAACTTTCTTGCACTGTGCTCTAATGTTTACTGTGGCTGCACAGACATGTCTCCTCAACTAGAGTGACCTGTAGTTGTAATAACCATCTGGATCAGGCTGGGTCTCCAATTTGGAGCAGATCGCTTTTGCAGTAATGACATCATTTGTGGAAATCTTGAGTTCATATTTCCTGGAACATTGGAATGAATAAAAGAGGGAGAGGACAGGTTTATTATGGTGAAGGTATGTAGATAGGACATAAAAACATAATCAAACTTAATTAATTGTAAAAGTCACAGAAAACTAAATTAAAGAAATTGTTGTGTTTTTTTTTTCTCAATATTTTCTATTGCTTAAGGGTGCTCAATCCAAAAATAACAAAAGATGACTTGCTGTAGACTTTTGCAGTTAGCCCCATTCAACTAGTTTTGAATAAAGGACCTTGATTAAAATAAAAAAGGCTATTCATGAGGTGTTTAAGCAATAATATAAACCAGGAGGAAGAAAAGCTGTTTAAAAGCGGCCTTGGACCAAAATCTACTCACAGTGTATATCAGGATGGTCATACATGTCTGCTTATGTAAAATCATCCTTGAAAAAAATGGAGTGGCTTATTGTTAACACCTTATGGATTCCAGGTTTTGAAAAAAAAGACTCTTCAATCTTAAAAAAAGAAAATAAATAGTAGTTTTTACAAAGTCTCCCCAAATGAAATGTCTGATTGGTCCACATTGTTACAGGGGTAAGGGGTGGCAGGAGAAGTTGCAGCTGAAGGCAGAGAATAATCCCGGTCCTTAACAACAAGCAGCACATATCGTGAGTCACATACTTAGACAGAACAGCAGCTTAAATATGCAATTCCAACATATTGATGGGACAGTTTTTAGTGTAGTATCCAGTTTTCTTGGAGATTTGTTCATTTGTGTCTTGGCAGCTCGGTTATGGCCTCTGCAACAAGACTTTAACCATTAGCTATAGAAAGTAAATATTAGATTTAAAACTGTCATATATCTTTTATTCAATGTAAGTTCATGACCAAAAATTAGATGTAATAAAGTGTTGGTTCTTTTAATGTTTTTTTCATATCTTAATCTTTATAGGAGACTAGGTGACCAGCTTAATAGGCATAGTAGCAAATTTATCCTAGTGTCACTTAAAGTGGATAGTACTCAGTTTTTAATTGATAATTGGCACCAAAATAGGCACATTTCAATGATCTTTTAATAATAACATCCAGGTAGGAATATATATTAAACTTTTCTTCTCAAAAAGTGTAGTGCATGATTACACACAAGACTGTTATGGTGTTATGGAGGAACAGTGTATGAAGCAGTAAAACAACATATTTTTCTTGTTGGAGACAAGATGGATTTTATTCTTGTGCTTAATTTTGATCAGTGGACTTGAGAAGAGGAAAGCTTTTATTGATTTATGGCTTGTTAGAGTTCAGGAAGGGAACTCATTCATGCTGCTGTAGATCAGATGTGATGTTGCCTTCGGGCCTTTTGTGTCCTTTTCTCTCAACATCTCTGCCAGTCCAGCTCTTACTCACCACTCTGTTTGTGAATGTACGCTCTTTTATCCACCTCTTCCTCTCTTCTTCCTGTGGTACTATTTTGATGCTTTCTACTCCCCTCTCTCCTTTCTCAGACTGGTAGTGCCCAATAAAGGCTATTCCTCTTTAGACCAGAGCCCTGATGAGAAGCCTCTGGTGGCCCTTGACACAGACAGGTAAACAAGCATACGCACAATACTCTTAATGATCACTGATGCCATATTCAGAGAGAGACTAAGATAACTAATGTACTTTTATTTCAGTGATGATGACTTTGACATGTCCAGATACTCTTCATCAGGATACTCCTCTGCTGAGGTGAGATCTGCCTCTTTACTTCACATTTATGCTCTCATAATGTCCCTATCCCTCCTTTTCCTCATTATTTATTTGTTAAATACTACATGCTACATCTTTGGCCAAACACATTTGCTTTAAATGGATGGTCTTATTACCAATGCATCTGCACACATAAACATGTATATGAGACAATAGGGGGGAGTTTAACACTACTGCCAGTACAGGGATTCATTTATCCACAAGGGGAAATTCATGCTTTATAACATGTCCATTGTTCATCACTGACATTCAAAGATTAGATGTATTATTGATTATTTTCTACATGACCAAATTGTGATCTTTCTTACACATTGTATTCCAATAAGACCAGACTAGACACAAAAGAAATGCAAATATCAGCAGAAGCACTTGGTTTCAAAGATAGAAACAGTTTTTAAACTATCATGCTAAGGGATCATCAAATTTCAATAAATTTTATTTGCATAGCTCCAAATAACTTTTGTTTATTCATTTCGATGCAATTTTTTTCAAATCAGTGTTTTTATTTTTATTTCTATTCCAAACCAAACATGAATTAACCATGAGCACAACACTTTGCTGCTGTTGGCAACAGTCACACTGGCAACAAAACAACTGTTAAAAAAAAAAAGTCTAGAGCAAAACCAAACTAATTTTGAACAGCCGCCCACCAAAGCCATGTTGGAGGTTTGAGCAGGCGAAGGTAGACAAGTGGGCAGAGACAAATGGATTAAAATGAGAATTCATGGTAACAAAAACTGTATTATATCTTGTCTCACTACATCTTTGTCTCTAATATCAGTCTAGTAATCAATGGTTATTTGTATAGCACCAAATTATAACAGATGCTATCACAAGATGCTTCTTTTCTTATTTCAACTTTTATTCCATTTTAATATATTATGTTTAGAATGTTTTTAGAGAGATACAGAAAGATAAAATGCTGGTGGAGACAAAGAGACTTGAATAAGAATTCAAGATAGCAATTGAGAATTTATGAAGGCACCGTCTGTACATGTGTCCCCATCATGTTTCTCTGTAGAATATAGTTTAGGCATCTCAGTTCCAAGAGGGTCCTAACCCTTTATATGATTGTAGAGGTATTTTTACATTGGTATAATCAATAATGATGGATAGAGAGATTGTTCTAATGTTAGTATATTAACTATAATGATAATGAAGTGGAGTGGGCTTATGCTGATAGTCATTGCAGCAACCAGCATGTGTTCCAGGTGAACTGTAATGATGATGGGACTAAATATTTACAATTGTAGTCATTGAAGCTATGTAGGTCCACAGCAGCAGGCCAACCACACATCAATCTGGGGCAGCCTACAAAATTAACCAGAGACGAGTACATGAGCAAAAAAATCCAAGTTAACAGTTGTCAGATTTTTATCTGAATTAAAAGAGGCTCTGTACTCCACTTTTGCTCTTTCTGTTACTAAACAGCACCTTCTGTTTTATCAAACATGTCCACCCTTTCCTGCAAAAAAATAAATCAGCCAGTGAGTGCATTTGTTTAATAATCCAGGGTGTGTTGAGGTATAAAATGTATGTTTTATACAAACAAAAAAGTTAGATCATTGTAAAAATTGTGCCCTCAAAAAAGCATCTTATTAAAGTCTGATTTTATTCCTGTGGTGCCCTGCCTCCTATGTCATCTTTTGGTATTGCTTTGATGAAGAGTCCCCTTATGGTGGACTCTAAATACAGCGCATTGAACTTGTTTGTGGTTGTGTGAGCTCAGTGTTTCCCACAAATTGAAAATACTAGGGCAGACCACCGAGGTATATTTGCCACTGTCAGAGCATTATCTGTAACCATTATTACCATTGAATGTGTCAATGAGAAAGACACATACACAAAAAGAGCTGGCTCCCAGAGTAGGGCAGACTCTGCCCCCACGGTGATGAAGCCTTCTCTACGAAACACTGTTTACTGCTGATGCCGATCAACTCACTTTTGGATATTTTCACAGCAAATTAATCAGGATCTGAACATCCAGCTGCTGAAAGATGGTTACCGCCTAGATGAGATCCCTGATGACGAGGACCTGGATTTGATCCCGCCCAAATCAGTCAACCCTACCTGCATGTGCTGCCAAGCAACCTCCTCCACCACCTGCCAAATACAGTAACCCCACCTCTCTGACCTTTTGCCTCTCCCACTTTCCACTCAATATAACCCTTGATCTTCATCTGCTGTGAGTTTACATCGCTGTCAAAGTGGCAGCGGTGAACCAGTGGTAGAGTATTGTAACGACAGTAAGTGCTCTGATGATGGTGAAAATGAGAAATAACCAGATTAACATAGAAAGTTTGGTTTAACAATCTTGTCAAAGGGAGACTTGGAGATGTTTAATATGTATTTAAAATATGAGTTTAAGTGATGGATTCCTCCTATGGTAGGACAAGCACTTGTGGATGAAAACCTTTCCCCTGATGTGACATTAGTGGACAGAAAACAAAACGGCCAAGTAATGCTGTATTGTGATTCCCATTACCTTGAAAATAAGAATATTGTCATACCTGCTGACTCAGCTGTTCTGCTTACCTGGTACCTGGGTTGCATTTTCTATTTATTTCGATTTGAGTTTTTATTCAAATGCTTTAGTTTTTTAAAAGTGTGGGTTCAGTATGATTGTATGTGTTGATGTGGAGATATTTTCAAGTGTGGATCCCCCAGACACAGGCTGCTTGGTACAGTATATACATTTTACTGTACAGGGTTGTTATGTAGCACAGGCCAGGTTGTTGCACTCATCTACACAACCATCAACACATTTGGTTTCTTCTGCACCTGTTGGCTTTAGACGCTTAAGACTGGGTTCAAGGAATGAATGTATGAAAAGCAATTTCAGAGGAACAAACTGCATGAGGAACATTGGACTGAGGAATGAAATTGAACAGAAGGTAGCTCAATACACATTCGGTTTTACCCTGTTTCTATTGTGCAATCACATGCTGCTGCGCTGACTTGTTGTGTTTTGAATTTGCACTTTCTTATTTTTATCTCTGGACCCTTACATATCTGTGAACCCACCCCTGCAGTGGCAGTGTCTTATCTGAACTGTGTCAAAAGGGAAGAGTACAAGCTGCTCGCTCAACTCATATACTGTATTATAAGGGCCAAAGGAACAGCAGGGGGCGCTCCAGATAGACTCCTCAGCACATAAATGTGTTTCCCCCACCTCAATCCTCTTCGGCTGAATCCCAATCTCCACACTGTCAGACTCTCAGAGTCAAGACGTGGTGACGGTGAAGGTGAAAGGAGTTTGTCCACTGCAGAATTATTGTCTGTGAGGGCTTGATGGAAACTTCTCAGCAGAGAAATTACTCAATATCAGTGAGACCGGACCTTCAAACTTACCCAGAATTCATTGCAAACTTGGTGAAACAAAGGACTAGCCTCCTATTATATGTACACAGATGTTTCTTCAGGGTTCACACACATATAGTAGACAATGGGCCTCATGCAAGAACATTTTCGTATTCTCATCCTAAATTTTTCTTACCTTTTTTGTTATGTTGCGTTCGTACAAACAGGCTCTGTCAGATTCAACAAAAAAAGTGTCAAAATGACCCGCGGAAACATGATGAATGCCACCTGTGCGTACTAATAAACCTTCAATTAATAGATTTTAATGTATTCTCTGGTTTGAGATCCTCAGATTTATTTAGTCTTGTGCTATATTCTATTAAAAACGCTTAAAATTAGTTAAATGTATAATCAGTATGCAAGGAACTTGATTTGAAAAGAGCAGACTATTTTGTTGTGATTTTTAAGACAAGTCTGGACCACTCTTGATTTGTGTTCGTACTTGAAAGAAAATTCTAAATACGAAAAAAATGTTGAATGTGACAAATTCTCCTAAATCATTCGTACACAACACTTACGAACACGTTTGTTCGTACGAACGGTTCTTGCATAAGGCCCAATGTGTGGGTGGACTATGCAGATGTAATCACAGCATTAAACCCTAAGCTCACTTGCTGTCATCATAGGCTTTATTGTAAAGCAGACCTCCAGGTTGCTTTTAAATGACATCGAGTCAGCCTGGAGAATCCCGGGTAGGTGGGAATTTTGAGGAATTAAACTAAATAGCACATACTCACTGATCTTGACAGTAGTTTAGAATAAAGCCATTTTTCAAATGACATGATTTAAACCTATGTCTGCTTTAGAGATCAATCCGACAATTCTCCTCTCTTAGAAGGTTAAGCTCAACCTTTCATATCTGTTTCTTTGTAATCTGAAGAAATACAGAATAACTTGGTAATACTTTTGGAAATGTATATCACAGAGTAGTTTGTCTGCTGCTTGTACTTTGCATTTAGATTATTGAGCAAACATACTCAAGTAATGACGACTGCCAGTCAATGCTACCATCAGTCCTAGGATGCTGACCATGAACAAGAAAGTTATAAACCTCAAGACTCTCATTCCAATATTTTGCTCTTCATGTAGGAGGTCTGCAGGGCAATGTAATTTATAACACTGATCAGCCCCAATTAAGAGGTTCATCCCCAGTAAGAATCACTTTTCTGAACAGTGTAGGATCATATCAAGTGCATCTTAGATTTCCTGATGGCACCTGCCTCAACAGGTATAGTATCATCTATCACCTTGCTCTGATGATTGATTAGTTACAATGCTTCTCTCCCTGCCCTCTGACTGTTGCACATCCCCAGAATCACATGGCTACACATGTGCATGAATGCACTGCAGGTGAATCCTGTCAAAAGAGCAGAAACACATCAAACACAACCCAGGACTTGAAGTGTAGGTACGGTTTATTCCTGAGGGAAACACTGAAATTGATCCAGTGTGGTTGCTCATTTATAGCAACATATTTATTAAGATTATGGTAAGTGGTATGATGCTAAGTGGTATGATGATCACCGTGACAAAAACAAAATCAGTTGTTGATTTTATGTGCACATAAAATGCATCAAACCGTAGTCCCGTGATACTGAAACATAATGACCTATATGTAGAACTTTAGTAAGGTTAGAGAAACTCTCTTGTCAGGCTACCTCCTATATGAAACGACTGAAAACACTTTGACTGGCATTTAGACATCTTTAATTCAGTTCTGTGACTGACTTGGCCTCAATAAAATAATACATTTTGATGAAAACTTTTAATCATGTAATAACACAATCAAATCATTTAACATATAATTGGTGTTTGATGCAGACAGTATCATTTTAATATGAATGTCAGTTCTGCACAATACTGATGTGTACATACTTTTGTCATTGTCACACTACTTAATTGAATAAAAGAGGGCCTTAAATATGATCAACCTTAGGATAAATGAAAATAAAGTAATCAATTGAAATGTTGATATCGTAAGTCGCTCACCTTTAAATCATGGTAAACTAACGTATTTAGGTTATGATTTTATGTGATTCACTGAATCGACTAGACCAGGAAAAAAAATTCCTGCAAGAGATCCCAGATGACCCCTGATTGGTGGGCCTGTAGTCTAATCCGAGAGCAGACAAACAAAACAAAAGAAGGATAATACCACATGCTAGGTTATCTTGTCTGGCTAAAATTGTATTTAAAGTTATATTGATTAATGATGCTGCACTATGAAGCATGATGGGAAAACAGTATTGTATAAAGTTGTACTCGTTTTAATTGATCACAAGCCCTCACAAAATCTCACAGTGCACACCAGACACCATGACAGTCTGCATGGATTCATTTTTTGGTCTATAGTGTGGAGTTTGGGATTGAGCCTTCATTAATAATTCAAAGGTAATCACACGAGTGCACAGGTTCAAAAACCAGACAGATTTACCGCTTCATGTTTCTCACACAAACTCGCAGGATCTTTAGCACACATGTGCATGCACAAACACACTCACACACACACACATACATACAATGCGCAGTTTAAAAATGGTTGATGGTATTTGTCCATCTCTCCTGTCTCGATGGGAAATTGTTTTATAAATCCAACATCTCAGATGCCTAACTCGGAGAACTAACGTCCTCTCCCTCCTTCAGATGAGCTGATTATTTGCAGTTAGAGTATGCCTTAAATACAGAGATGTTTAAAAGATGTGTGTATTTATTGCCATGTTGGTTAGTTTATTTAAAGGTTATTTTTAATATCATTTTTTAACATGTAGACCTGAGTGATTCTTCTTTTTTTGTTTTGTTTTGTTATTTTTTTAATGATTTTCTTGTATTGTAAACACTTCCATTACAGTATTAAACAATGTTATTGTTATGTGCAGTGTACGAAAACAATAAACACAAAGCTAATGGAGAACTGCTCTGCCCCACTGATTTTTGTCATGTCTACACACTGTTTATTTCAGCAGATATTTTTGACTCAGTCTTAAGGCAGTAATGATAATTCCAGTTTGGGAACTCACACTTGTTTATGAGGCTATATTGTGGTTGTTGGAGTTGAATATGCCCTTAGTTTGTTTTATATCTGTTCTTAATGTGAAAGAACACTTCTGTGCATAAGACAAAAATGAGGAATTAGGATTTCTCCCATGATTACAGTGCCAGTAGCTGCCTCAAACAGCTTGCTCCCCTCCAAACAGACCTATTAGTATGATGTCCTACTATTGCTGCTTCAGCAAGCTCAACGAAATACATGGACTATGTTTAGAACGTAAATGGGCTAAAAACATGGTTCAGAGTAGCTCTAAATTTACCGTTTACCACAATTTAGAACGATCAACCAAAAAGAGCAGACTGGGTCTTCCCTCTTCTCTCCTTGGAAAGGGGGCCTTAAAGTGAAAATAACTCCAACTGAGCTGGTGGATCAGGGCAAAACTAAGGTCTCTTTACATTAGCACTGTTGAACATACTCCAGCAGTCATCAAAGTGGAATTTATGGGTCTTAGTTAAGGCAAAAAATGGGTTCTTGACAGCATTTGTTTAGGCAGCAGAATAGTTTGACTTTGGAATCAAAGCTCCATCCCCATCCCATTGAGGCAATGTTGTATGTATCATCCCTCTCAAATAAACATTAAAGGAGACATATCATGCTGATGCATGATTTAATACTTACATATAATACATTTGAAAACAAGACCTTACACCCCCTTAATTTTCAAAAAGTGAGATATTGTATTTTTTCTGATATCCTAGAACGAGATTTGATGCCTCTGAAAATAGGTCATTGTGGGATGTCAAACGTTTGATTTCAAACGTCGTGACATCACGAGGTACCTTTCTTTTCATTGGAGTAATCTGATAAAACACTTCCTCCTCTGTGATGTCCGTTAGCCACAAAACCGTCACCGAGGGACACATCCGTCCAGCAGGGGTTTATAGTTCCCTAGCTCACACTCACTCATTACCAGCTCTGGCCTGTAGGGGGACTCAATACGTGCTCGCTGCTTTGAGCCTGCCGGAAAATACAGTAGAAGAAGAAGGGACAGGCTGGCTCTACCCCCGATAGAACTGACCAATCAGAGCACAAAGGGCTGTGACGTTGCGAGGTAACTTTAGGTCATCCTGAGATCTCGTGTTTCAACGAGAGCTTGATAATGGCCTAAAATGAGGATTTTGAGAACGCTATTGTGGGACAGTAAAGGAACTAAATGACTTGTACTGAGGGCAGAAATGCTTTACAGGCATCCTAGTCTGGCATAGTGAAAAGGAGAAACAAGCATGATATGTCCCCTTTAAATAAATAATCACCTCTCCAAGATTTACTGAGCATGCATAGATGATGAGATATTGTCAAATCCCTATCAGTGCCTACAAATGTATGTTGAGGTGGTTGAGAATTAAAAGTTAGAGAGTAGTACAGATGCAGGGCAGAGCTGGCATAGCAAAGGAGAGGAAGTCTTGCAAATGAAAAGTTCTACAAATTGAGAGGATGTCTAGATGATGTATGTGAGTAGTTATTTTCACATTGTAACTATTTTTGCCCTCCAAGTCTTAAGTCTGGAGTTTGCAGAATATAAGTTACATTTCAGTAAATTCAAGACCTTATTCGTCTAAAAGATTTATTTTATTAACTAAATGTACCATTATGTGAAATTATTTCTATTGGGTTTTACTTGTCAAGACATTATTACTGGAATTTATTATGAAGACACCAAAAATATCCTGAGAGATGGACTTAAACCTCTAGTGAAGTATATTGTTAATACCATCACTGATTCACCACTACAATGAAGTTCACTCTAATACTTATGTGATATTTGGCTAAAAGTTATGAGATGGGTTTCAAACAGATCTTGTGATTTTTATATATGAATCTAAAAATAATTGTCCTTGAATTAACTGAATTGTATTTGTATTTGAATGTTACATAGCCAAACCCTTAAGATGTCAGTCTCACCATGTAACATATTTTTTGACAAATAGTCAACACCTCTTTATGTCATGAAAAAACCATGGTCAACCAATATTTTGCCAACAAACTGAACCTGCATTTTCAATATAAGAAACTTCATTGAAAATATTTTGTCATATGGCACTCAAATAATTAGGCAATGATAACAAAGAAAAATACTTTAATGTTAAAACTGTTGAGCAGTAATTATTACAGTCATGTATATTGCAATGGTGTGGGTCTGCCTTGACAGTCCCTGATTCCGGTACAGTAGCTTCAGAAGTAACGGCTTCAACCTGAAAGGCACCAACATCTAATCACAGTTGTCAAAATGCCAAACAATAACATAAAATAAAAACAGAATTCACTGCACAAATGTTCATAGTTTGAGTCTAATAAGAGTAAAAACTCTCTTTACACTCAGCATGGACGTTGTAATGCATTCAGTGGCATGTATAAAAGAAAACTCATGATATAGACGATGCGAATGGCTCCTGTGGTAGTAGAGTAAGACCTCTTATCCCATCATTACTATTACAAAGGATTATCAAAGAATTAAAAAATGTACCAAACAAATACATATAAAAATGCTGCATGATGAAGTTCATTGATTTATAAACAAGGTATTTGACAGAGCGTGCCTCAAACTGAAAGCCTTTGATAAAGGTTGAGTGGATTGCTGTTGTGAGAAATGTTGTGCTTCCATGTCAACACCAGGGGGGGTACTTCTGCTTGAAATGACAATGCACCACGTTATTCCCTGAAACGATGCAGTCCAGAAACAGAGTAAACAAAAGTTTGTTTTGATGTGCAGCAGCTGGCACTGTTGGCATACGAGACAGTCCTTGGTATTCAACATAAAGTATTAGACAATGTTGGTTTAGGTAGTTCGTCCACAGCTTGAAAATGTAGAAAGTCCTTTCCTGTACAAAAACCTTTGAAGGCACAGACATCCATGTTTATACTATACAGACTATAACATAACATGAATTATTAAATATTTAACTCCAAAAAGTGTTCAAGTGAAGAAGTCAAGTCTTACTTCTTACATGCATTACCCTGTTGTGTTTTCCTGCACTGTTAACACAACTCAAGGCTGAATGATCTGTGTGTAATATGGTCTTCCATAAAGCATTTAAAGGTATTTTGGTGCAGTAAACTGCATGTATATTATGTGACAACATTAAGCTTTCAGCAAACTGCCTGGACCTACAAGCTAACAATATATCTGACTTACTAAGTCCATGACCAATCATACAACATTCTGTTATTTTCTATAAAATAACTCTGACTTCTTATTACTCTATAATAACATTTAACTATAGTATACTGAGTATTCCTTTCATCTATTTACATAGTAATACTGTTGCTATACTGTACATTCACCCTGTCCAGGACTGGAGATAAACTGCAGAAGTATGATTTATGTGTGCAACAAAAATATTAACTGAGGCATTAATTTCTGTTAATCTATTGTTTGTGCTGTAAAGTGAGCACATGTAGTGTTTGTGGAAAAAAAAAAACATTTATGTACATGAATGCCTCTAAAATTGGAGATTGATTAAAAATAACACACACACCAATACATAAAGGAATTACAGCTGGCAAAGCAAACAGCTTCTATGTGACAGGTCTCACAGACCTTCACAATGTAGACTCACGATCACCTCCTTTGATTCTGGTTTCGAAACAGGAGGTTCTTCTAAGAGATGCAACAATTCTCAATAAAATGTTGAGCCATTGAGTGAGGCTTGCTGTATTTTTGGATTTGCCAATAACTAGCTTCCATGCATTACATTTCACTCAGTATTGGCTCTTATCCATTATTCCCTTTGAGTAAACATGAAAGGATGATTAAACTTCTGCCTATGAGTTAGTATCCAACCAGATGTTGCTTAAACATAATGAAAAGTGAGGAGAGGCCACAATGTAAGAGAGCACCTCTGTCCTCTAGATGTAAGATGTGGGTAGGGATTGAGATCTTCATGTAGTTTTCAAAACCCAAAAATTAATAACATCTGAGGTTATCAAACTCCGGTGAGTGCATAATGAGTGCATCCACATGACGTAATGCCAGTTTGTGATATCATGCTTAAAGACAACAACATCAATAAATAAAATGTTATCTGTATATGTTCAAATGCAACTTCAAGAAAAATAAACTTCTGTTTTCAGCAAAAAGAATAATTACTAGGAATGTAAAATACTGGATTTTTGCTGATATCTAATATTTCCAAACTCAGTCTGTCAACTACCGGTATTTTTTGTCAGAAGTGACACCCTGTCGTTTTAATTGTGACAATATATTTATGTTAGAAACCGACGTAAAACAAGAAAATAAATGTTTTATTCTCTTATAATATTGATTTTTCTCATTAAGTGAGTATGTGGTGAAGCATTATGGTATATTTATATATTCTGTAGATATTAAAGAAAAAATGTGGGGCACACTCAGTCAATATTTACAAGAAATGCATTGGCTGATATTTTGTAACCCGCAGATACTGATTATTAACATTTAAAGCTCTTATCTGCTGATACCAGTGACATGCCAACAATATTGTGTACCCCTTACAATTGCAGTGTTTTGGAGGTGATCTTTGTTTACATTTCCATATAAAATTATTGACACAGCTTTGAGCTGCCAGAGTTTAGAAATAGTTTGTCTTTCGGATGTGTTCTTATTAGCTTTTTTCATGTTTTTCTTTTTTCTTTTATTCTATAAAATACACTCATGAGTATTAGAGAGGGTTTTTTTCTTCGCAAATGTAATATTAGAATTAAAATGAAAGTTTCCCCACTCCTTAACAGCCTAATTTTGCCTAGAAGGCCAACAAATGGAAAACCAAACACAACACTCTGCAAGCGAGGGTTGTCAGAACTGAACCACACAGGAAACTGTACCCTTTATGAGGTACATACTGAGCCTTGGACTATTTGCATTGTTGCATCCCTAGTTGTGGTTTATGTTTCTTTTGGGTTGTAAATATTCTTACATGCGTAAAATGTTTTTTTTCCATAGTGGCCTGTTTGGTTTGCCTGTCTATTCAGGATTCAAGTACAAACGCACACCCCCACACAAACACACATGTGGGTGTGTCTGTGTTTGTGCATGACTCTGTATCTGAAACATCTTCCTTTATGTATACATGTACAGTATGTGAGGGTTTCTCAAACCCCAGCAGGGCTTTGGTCTCCAGAGTCAGATGAGGACACTGATACGGAGCAGCGACGTCTCTTGGCTGCACCGCAGCCCTGGAGCATGCTGGGATGGAAGCCTGCGTGTCGCCGGGCATGTTTGGTCAGGTGGTCGCTCCTCATGAAGCACTTGTCACACAGTGGACAGTTGAAGCGCTTCTCCCCCGTGTGTGTACGATAGTGACGCGTCAGCTCGTCTGAACGGGAGAACTTTTTGCCACAGTCAGGCCAGGTGCACTCGAAGGGCCGCTCACCTGAGGAAACACAAACACAGACACACAATCACACGTTGATATAAGAGCAAACTTCTGAGGATTGTCCTTACATTACACAGCAAAGATAAACTTTAACCCTGTAGTGTTTCACTGATTTCTGTTTCCTTTTTATTGTTTGGGACCAGCACTGCATGGTGCTTTATTGAATTTCAATTTTAACATCAGTCAAGCTATCGTTAATATTTTTCCGTTGCTCCTGCCTTTAGTTGAACACAAAATCTAGGAGATTGTCTGAGTGATAACATTTTCTGTTGCAATAATCAGAATGGAAATAAAGTTTGTGCCTATTTCCTCTTAAACTGCTTATTATTGTTTTTTTTAAATGTTGGAATCTTTCTGTGGAATACAAATAAACTGAAACTGAAAATGAGTATTTTATTTTTCTCTGAATAAAACCTCAATTTTATTACATTAACAGACAATAAAATGAACCTGCTAGGCTGGGTGCTATGTGGAAAAGACTGACAAGATTAGACAGACACTGAGTTCAGTGTAGAGCTGAATAATACAGGAAAAGAGTTCTGATATACCTTTTCATCAAAGTATATTGAACCATGAGAAATTACAGGAAGTTATAAACAACTGTGATGAGCTGCCACAGACTTGGATATTGCCTAGGAAGGAAAAAATAAAGCAAAAAATATGGCATATTTTTTGACCTGGACATACTAGAACATAGCAAATACTGTGAAATTATTTCCTGGTTAAACGGTTGTGTGGGAGCGGCTATTTTGTGTTTTTCACTCAAGAATGTCAAGAGATAGTTAATTTCCAATGTCCAAGTTACTGGAAAATATAGTAGTTAGTTACTTTGAAGTAAAGTATTAAATGGTTTCATTAAAATGTTATGGAGTAATGAGTATAAAGCTGGGCATTTCATTTTTTGAGTAACATTTAAAATCGATTGCCTTTACTTTAAAATTCTTTCTTACTTTAGTTCACAACTATAACCATGCGTGCTCAAAAACTACAGATGACTAAAAAGTATAAAGAAAAAAAACTGATGTAAAATAAATCAAGAGGGTGGAGAGGGAGAGAGTGCTGGGTTTCACAAAATGTCTGTGGTTTTTCAGGCCCTGGAAAGTAAAACAGTTTTCAGGAGCCTGGGTAAATGAGGACAATATCAGAGCATGTTGATTTAGAAACACTGACTCACAAAAATACATTGAAAAGGAAGACGGAATAATGGCTTCCCTCCTTCTCTCCCTCCTCCTGCACGTGCTCAATTGAACCACGTGTCTGCCCTTGTTTACAACCCGACGTGGGGGAGGAGGGGATGACGTATACGGAAGTAGTGGTGCAGAGAGGGGTTATCTCAGGACAAGAACATGTGGGGACATCGGTGTCGCAGTGACCTGCAGGTGAATTATAAACCAAGATGTGGACTTTTACGACACTGTCACTCGCTGCTCTTACACTAATGCACGAAAACGGAAATTAAAGAGTAATCTCTGATGCTTTAATTATAAAAACACTGATAAGTGCGGCGTCGCTTAGATGACATCGTGTCTCCTGTGGACGCCCCGCAGCTCGGCCATCTACGGAGGATCTCCTGCATGGGCGGCGGTACGCCATGTTCCCGAAGCTTGGTGCGTGTCAACAGCACATTAAAAGCGAAAGCCCTCCTTCCCCATCACCATTTCTAACGTTACCCCCACCCTCCGCCCCTTCCTCCCTCCTCTCCCAGCCCGGTATAGGTGCCTCCGTCACACCCCCCAGCATGGGGCAAATTTCACAGGACCGCCTTTCCTATAACCGGTTATTCATTACAGGAACATGTGGCCCTGTCCTCACGTCACATCATACGAACATGGACTAGAAGCCTGATTTATCACGACCACCATTTTGTATTTAGTTATTGTTTTCTAATTAGTGGGGGTCATTTCCTCCTACTGTCTTCAAAATGGGCGATAGATGGATAGAAACAGTCACTACCATGGATTAAAGGCGACTTTATGATGACAAACACCTTCTAGGTTGATATTTGGTTATATTTTCAAATATATGGAGACCCTTTCTTCTTATAGATAGATAGATAGATAGATAGATAGATAGATAGATAGATAGATAGATAGATAGATAGATAGATAGATAGATATGAATGCATAATACCAGCCTATCAATACTGACATAAATTACCTTTAAAGTGATCACCTTTACTGGCAGTTATTACAACTTTTGAAGACATTTAAAGCTACTGGCTAAACACACAATGTCTATTATGGATGTACAGTAGGCCTATATGGTTTTGAGGCTGATCTGTCCATATGTTCAACTCCATTATTGCTGTTTCTGAGATTTCCTGTCAAATGCACAAAGCATCTTCTTTACTAAAACTGATCTGCTCCTTTATGTTAACAGCTTATTCCTGTAAGAAAGCAAGAAAAATGCTACCTTTGATTTATTAATGTGGAAATTTAGTGATGAGGAGGTAAACCATCGTGATGCATATGGACATGCTGTCAGTCAATGTATGGGATGTACATTAGTCGAGCTAATTAGTGACCAAGATTTTCCTATCTGCAGTTAGCATCATTGTTCTGACAGTATTGTGTATCCTTACTGTACATCAGCTCTAATATTAGCAAACCGTGAATATATTGCCCTGTAATCCCTGAGCATTTAATTTAGTCCAGTATCACTAAGACTACAAAAAAAAGCAAAAATAACAACAACAAAGAAAGATATTGGGGACAAAGGAGGTGGGTATTTGCAAAGTGTGGTCCTGTAAATGTGAAAATGTATGGAAGTGTTGGGTGCTCTTGGAAACCAGGGGACATTTAATGCGTGTTAAAAATGTGAAAACAGGCCACAAAGGCACTTCATTTTTAAAAATGTGTCCCTTTTTTTTTTTTTTACAATAATGGCTTTATTTACGAAAAAACAAGCCAAATGATCACGTCATGAAATAGTGAGTCCATCCTTCCCCACTTTCACAAGAAAATCCCGTTTGGAGTGCTCTGCTTCCTTTTTTTAGTCAAACAATCATGTAAACAACTTTATCATAATGGTAACATAGGTGACGCAGCTGTCGTCAGTGCGGACTACAGCTGTTTTACCCACCAGTGTGCACCCTTAGGTGGGCTTTGAGATGGGACGACTTGCCGTACATCTTCCCACAGCCTGTGAAAGGACAGCAGTGCCTCTTCTCGGGACACTCGGCTTGCCTTTCGGCCACCGCCCTCTTGCTCCGGCTCTGTTTGGGAGCCACCGAGCCCCTCTGGCCGTCCAAGCCACCGGCGTTCAACCGGCAACTCCCCCGCTCCACCTTCTCCACCGAGCCGGCGTCGCACTTGCCGCCTCCTCTTTCAGCGTTGGTGGGGCTGCATTTGTTCAGGTCCAATAAAATCATAGCCACCATGAGTAAAGTCCTGTTCTCGGGGGTCTCTTTCAGCGTGTCCTCCGGTGGTCGCATGGGGACGCAGTCTGCAGAGAGATCCGCCTCCGACATCTCCGCAGCAGAAACAAAGGAGGTAATTAATCTAAAGTGACTCAATAATCAGAAATAATCCGATAAAACGGATCGTCAGCCCGCGGTCCACCCAGGAAACATGTGGTTAACCATCCACACGTGTCGTCTTCAATGTGACTATTCCGCAAAGGCTGCGCTTTCTCCTTCAGGGTGGAGAAAATAAACACCTCCACGGTAAAGATAGCAGCACGTATCGCTCCGGGTTCCTCCTCCGTCCTTCGTCTTCTTCCTCTTTACCCGCTATTCTCCTCTAGAGCTGCTTTAACAATAAACTGCTCCTTTTGTCTACAGCTTTTGTCTCTGCGTTTATTCCGCCTATCTGTGCTGCCACACATGCGTCAACTTGTCCTATTTCACTGTGAGCGGCACATCTCCAACTCCAAGAAACAATTTCGCGGAATCCCACGGTGTCACGACGAGACAAGGCTGTGATTGGCTGGAGAGAAGCACGACTCACCGGACAGAGCTGCCTACACAGGGGAGAGTGATTGGAATCAGGACCAATCAAAAGCTAGAACTGTTCAGAGGAGGGCGGGTACAGAGTCATGCTGCTTCAGGTACCCGAGAAGACTGGGAAATATGTGTACCTTCAAACAAGAAGAGCTGATTGATTAATTTATGTTAATTTGAACGTTTCTTAAGTAGAGATTTAAAGCAAGTCTCAATAATGTCGGTAAACATATTCAGCAATATCAATCACATGATTTCGAGCCCCAACCTGAAAGTCACATTTGGTATGACACCATTTAACATAAACTCTCATTTAAAATCTTTCTTGCCATATTTATCAAATCAGTCCTCCTCACATTATAGCTGTTAGTGTTGACCTTGAAACAGTCTTTATCTATCCATAGTCACTATTGTTAACACCTCCATAATAACTATCTTTACAACCGTGATGAGGAGGACCCACTTGAAATCAAGATGCCACCTCACAAAGCACTAACCTCCAGAGAGGCATTTGTGATGGGGACAGATTTATGATCTAGACTAGGCCTGTGCTCAAAATATGGATACGGCAAAATATCTTATCGCTCTCCTTTGGGATACGTGTATGGATACGGGTTCTACAGAATCGATACGGCCTAAATATTTTGACAGTTGTTGTAAATACACTTTGGCTAATGTTAACAGTGGCAGAAGACGAGCTACATAATGGAGGATATGTTCTAAATTTGAACTTAGGTCTACCATCTTTGAGGATCTGAATTTAAGTCTCTCAAGTTGTAGAACCACTTAGAACTCATCCTTGTTCTTTTTCTTCTTATAAGAAAAAACTAAACTTGTCAAGAATTTTGCTTAAAGCATAGTCAATGTTCACACTTTACGTGTATCGGGATACGTATCGTATCGTGAAGTTGCTGGAAATACCCAGCCCTAGTCTAGACATGGTCAGTCCATGGATTTGTGACTATCAAGAACTCTCATTTTAGTCCCTTTGACTCTGCTCACATCCCACTTTGACCATTCAGTAAATGGCTGTTCAACATAATCTGGTTCGGCTCAAGACTTCCTGCTTAATGGAGGTTTTTTTATTGCCACTGTCATGTTGTAGTATGTAGCAAAATGCTGTAATCATTGAGAGTTTGAAATAAAAAAATATGCAAATAAAACATATTTATAAAATGTCCTCCTTTATCGTGATTTGATGCTCTACAATTTTGACAAAATGGAGATTGACTTATCAAATCTACTGATGGATAACTTACATAAAGACTCAATCCACCAGTGTACAGATATGGGAGAAGGGTTTGAATTAGTGAGCCATTTACACACAAACTCATTATTCGCTCAAAACAATGTTGACCCTCTGGAGGAGCAATACATTATAAAAGCATTGAATGAGAGGCCCCTCTTCAAAACCCATTGACATATTTGAGGGTCTTGGGTAAAGAACAGATCCAGAGGAAATGAACAGCATCAGTCAGAAGGACTAAAGCACATCTGAATCGTGCACATGCTACTTGATGTGTCCCTGAGATAGTCTGATGCCCTCTCCACGTTTCCCAATTCCAGTTGTCCATATTCACTTCCTGTCAAAAAAAGCTCAGATTTTCGATGGACCCTGAAGAGGCAGCTTCGTGGAATCCTTACTTGAACCCACTGAGCCGCGCCCCCTCCCCAGCCCACACTGTTGCCTCATGCTGGAGCAGCCTGTTTACTGCGGAAGCCTGCTTAGTGTATATATTAAAGCGAGAGTTAGAATGTATTTGTCTGTTTGTAAAGAAATGTGTGTACAGATTTATTTATGTAAATGCAGAAACACATTTTGACCTGTTTTTCAGCGTCAAGTTGAAAGAGTAAAAAGCCCAGCTGATATGTGGTGAGAACAAAAGAGAAAAGAACCAATGAAAAGACTTCAGCCGTCCAGTTAAGCTGCAGATGTACACGTGTTGATCACTCCATAATGAAACTCTACTTAATAGCTTTCAGATCATCAGTTTTGATTTTCCAATAAACAGTCTAGATCAAAATGCGGGACCAAATGAACCACATGTTTTAGGTAGAGGCTGTATTTTGTGTGTATTTTAATAGATTTGGTGTTTTCTGAGAAACCAGTGATCGTTGGTTTTGCTGAATGTCCCGCCTTCTGCTGCAAAAGTATTTGCTTTGCGGGTGTCAATCAGTGAAGGTTAAACCGTGCAGGCAACGTGAGGCCACAGAAATGCAGCTGTTGTTTACAACACTGATTGTTCGTGGTGCTACAATCATAGAAACTATTTAATGGGATTTTTAAATAATACATTTTCGGGTTTATAGATAGAGCAGTGAAAAGTATACAATAGCAAAGGTCATTAATATCTATACAGAGAGAAGGCTCCCAGTGCATCTAATAAAGCCAATTCTTTGATTTCTAAAAGTCCATCCTGTTACTTGAGTGTAAAGAATTGTTATACATTTTTATACAGTTTGATTGCAGGTGCTTGAGTCGTACACAATACGCCGGAGGATCAAGAGTACATACATCACAGAGTATACTACAGTTACATAATGACAAAGATTAAGTAATTTCATAATGAATTTATATTTGTTTATGATTTGACTTGTAGAGAGGATAAATGTTATCTCAAAAATACTGCTCTTGTCATGTTCATGTCTTAAGTTGACTCCTATCAAAGCTGTGGACAAATGATAAATATGGGCCATGGGAGACAGTTATGTGTTTGTTTATTGGGCATGTAAATAACCCACCCTCTGTGACCCATAATGCTTCAGCTGCAGACAGGTCCCACCTTATGTCCCTGTTTCACTCCTGTGCTTCTCTGATCTTTATTTAGCTAGGCCCTCAGCTTGTCCTCAGAGCTGCACTTGAACTCTGGATCACCAACGCAACTCTGTGGCACTGCATGGATTATGTATATCAACATGTTTGTATGATGATGTGTTTTCCCCTTAATCAAAGAGAGAGTGTGAAATGTGAAGGCCACATGCAACTTCATGGGAAACTTTGAAAGCTGCAGTTACTTCCTGCTTTACTACAAAGTCTAAAAACAATAACAACTAGAAAGCCCTCGGAGAGTGCAGACCTCCACCAGCGCCACAGTCCTCAGCCATATTGTCATTTTGACCATAAATATTAGTCCTACCTTTATTTCGTGTCAATATTTATATTCCTTGACCATGAAAACATACCATTAGCAACTGGATTCATAATGATATCTATTTTAGTTCAGTAGTTATTCAGCAAAATCACATTTTTCACCATGGCGGCCAGACACTGCTCCGGATCAACACCAAAATCGAATCAGTTCTTCCTTTTCCCATGCTGAACATTTCCTGAAAATTTCATCCAAATCCGTCTATTGCTTTTTGAGTTATTTTGTTCACAGACGGACGGACGGACGGACGGACGGACGGACGGACGGATGGACAGACGGACAGACAGACAGACTCTCCCAAAAACATAACCTCCTTGGCGGAGGTAATGATGAACTTCATAATAGAGGACTGCTTTAAGTTAAAGATACAGTAACAGTCATAATAAAGAAACATCTATATGTGAACATCCAGTCAACAAGCTGTATCAGGCAGTTTCTGGTGCTATAAACAGAGAGAGGGGGACTTTTTGTCTCGTGCATAAAGTACCCTGTCACACAGAGGAGAAGTGTTAAACACACCAGAGGGCATATGAAAGCTGGGTAAGCAAACAAAGCTCCTTGATCAGCTAGTTATCATTTTAGTCAACAACACCAGAGGCACGAAAATCTGAAAAAAGGTGTAAAATGCAAGCAATTGGACCCTCCTTCAGTAGGAGAACTTTAAACTCATGTGTTTAAAGCTTTCTTTTGTGTGTGTATACACAATCCCCCATAAATACTGCAACAGCTCTACGCCTCACGACTCTCACAGCCGGTGTGTGTTAACAGATGGTGGGGCACAGAGTCGGACCGCAGCCCAGCTGTGATTCAACTGGCAAAGACCAATTCGAAGTCTCGGGTTAATTTGAGCTGGGCCGGAACACATCATCCCCTGAATAACTGGATGTGACTGTAGCTCTCTAAAGCTGTGCTCTGATGTTTACTGTGACTGCACTGATTTGCCAAAGCATGTTGTCCCAACTGTATTTAGATGTGAGGTGAACAACAGGAAGTGCCTCTTATCTAGGGGAGGTTGCATATCCTGTGATGACGGAGAGACAGAGAGGATATTGCTCATCTTTGGGCATTTGTAAAAAGGTATTGACACTATTTTTCTCAACAGGTGTATTTTGCACCACCCACTTCTTTTGTCATCTGGCTAGTTAAGTACTTTTAACTCCACCTGTCACACTATTTACAAACTGGTAAGAGTTGTCATATAAAAGTGCATATCAGCACTAGCAAATCATAACCAGACACATTTACGCAGCACTGATTTAATTTAAGTTTATGCTCTTATTAAAAAACGCATTGGAATGGGACTGCAGGGGCTAGGGATCAAACCCATCATCTTACAGCTCCAAGACAACCAACTCTACCTCTGCCCCAGTGTCACCCCAGTGTTTATAGGTAAGACTGAAAGAACATGGTTGTGCTTGGCTCTATTTCAGAGAGAGGTGCCTCAAAAAACTAAAACATTATAAAGGAGTTGTTCTTTTAAAATCATAGATTTAACAACACAATACATCATCTTTTTAAGCCAATTCCTGACATGTAACATATCAGCATCCTATTGTCTGGTGTGGTTTCAAGCAAGCTGAGCCAACACCAAAAAGTGACGCGGATACCACTGAATGAGCTGAGTTTAACCAAAACAGGATGGGGATATTCATCACAGAAATGAAATGCCTCCTGCTATTGTTTATGAATGCTGTGCGACTTCTCAAACTCTCCTTTGTTGTCTGGTTTGCTGCTTGCAAAGACCTGTGGAATCAAGCGTCTCCTCACAGAGTAACTTACACTATCATCCCTATCGTCTGCATTGTTGTTGTGTTGAGTGTCATGGCAGTTCTATGCAACCATGCTATAACAACCCCATCTGGGTCTGTTGAGGAAGTACAATAAAAGAATATCATGTAATGTAAACAAAGCAGCAAACTATAAAAAACACAAGTAGAAAAGCACTTTTCGATGGTAAATAACTGGCTGCTTGAATAATTAACAACAGTGAGAGTAAAACTAAGCCCATTTCACTTCAACATCCTCAGCTTCTACGTTAGCAGTGAGTCATGACTAAAATGGACAACACTAAAAATGGGGACAACCAGCCCCAGTCTCCTCTACATAAACAACCATATATAAATGACTCTGGTTTCTTTAATTCATAATGGTAAGGTAGATCAGTTAAATTTGAAAGTAATTATTTTGGATTAAGGTCTTCACCTCTTTGGGAGCATGAGGCTAGGTCTCAGAAAGCTTTCCTGTTCCCCTCTGATCGACAGCCTTACAAGCCAGCTGGGCTGAAATGTAGACAGGCCTGAGGTTTTTTGCTCTGACTCATTTTTGTGTCTGTATTATCTGATGCACGAGCTGTCTGAGCATAATGCATTTCTTAATCCTGCAAAGCCAGTATTCCCACTCATTTAATTAGAGCTGTTCTTCCAGCAGGGCGTCACTTACATTTCCACTTGTGCGTCAACACACTGGCCCGATGGACTCCTGCTCACCCTCCCAAGGATCATAGAGGAGTCTAGTGTCAGGCCTTTGTCTCCTGCACCATGTGATGTTTTTTTACTTACAACACCTACAGCAGACAGAGGATTACCATGAATGTTCAAAGCAAATACCACACTGTCTGTTCAATATGGTAACACGCAGCAAATGTGCACTCATAATAACTTACAACCTTTTAAGGGAAGAGGCTCCATATAAATAGTCCTATGATGCAGCTGCATGTGTTATAATGCATTAACATTAGTGTTAAGTAGCCCTGCTAATCTGGTCTGACTGACAATACTCACACATTTATGGGCCTATAAATACACTTATATACGCTCTGCTGGAGTGTGCGTAATGCAGCTGGCTCACTTGGAAATGTAACCAGAGCCAGAGCTAAGAAAAAAAGCAGCTCGAAGTTCAGTGGGTGGTTCATTCATGGGTGAAGTTCCTAGAACTTCCTACTTGGCTTTGGGGTGTAGGGATTGAGCAATGCTGCCTCTGGTACATGAACTGTGTTGATAAGTCAGATGGGATACATGTTGTTCTGTTGGGGATGTTTTGAGCAAGAATGAAGTTACACAGATCAAGTTATGACACCCATGAAGGGAGGGGTTTCCCTGCTTTTATTTGCACATGACTCAAATAAATCCCCATGTGGCTCTGAGCTTTCTTGTAGATAGCCTGGCCATTATGCTGAATGACTAATGCTGACGTGCTGGAGATCCTGCTGTATACAGTTTTTACTGTGAGAATGTCATGATGAAGCAGCATTTTACAGCAAGCTGAGACGAGCACCACGCCTCTCAACAGAAAAATCCTCCTCTGTTCAGCTTAAATCTTGCATGGACTCCCCACCTACAGAGAGATTTATGGTGATTCTGTCATCTAAATATGTCAAATGCTCACACGAGAGAAAAGGGTAGAGGTGAGCCGTAGGCCTATATTTACACCTCAGCACACAAAATATTGATAACATGGAAACATATCTCCCCAGTCAAAACTTTGTAGATGAATCATTGCACTTTTCTGCAGAAGTTATGCACATAATCAGTACAACAAAGATTCAACATGGCTCAACAATAATCTAAATTTCATGTTACTTAATTCCTTAAAACATTAAATGAATAAATACAGAAGTATATGTGCCTAAGCTGTTAAAGCATAACTTAGAAAATAAACAGGAGTATGAATGCATGGAGCACAGGTAATATGTCAAAGTACAGAAATAATTTAAAAGCACTAAAGTTGTAAATTAGGGCGCCAAGGGGGCCCAGCAGGCAATGCATGGGCTTTACAGCAAGAAGGTCATCAGTTCGTTGATCCCCGGGTCGGTCAGGGCCTTTCTGTGTTGAGTTTGCATGTTTCTCCCGTGAATCTGTAGGTGCTCTCCAGGCACTCTGGCTTCCTCCCAGCAGACCAAAAACATGCTCATTAGGTTGGCTGTTGAGTCTTGCCCTTAGGTACGAGTGTGAGTGCGAACAGTTGTCCACCTCTCCCTGCAATCAGCTGGTGGTCTCACCCAGTCAGCTGGAATAAGCTCAAGCTCCCTTGTGACCCCAAAAAGGATAAGCAGAATAAATAACGGATGAATGGATGGATAAAGTAGTAAATGAATGAATCAATAAATAAGTATTTCACTGGACTAAGATATGGATCAATGGACAGAATTGAAATTGCATAAACTAAAGAGTTAAAAGAATAAATAAATAAGTGAACAGAGGTGTATGTGCCTAGACAAATGCTTTAAACAAAATAAATGTAAATGAGTGAACAGGGGTGTGAAGGTATGTGTTTAAGTACAGAGTAATTAAACATGTGTGGTGTGGACTAAGGTAATGACTGCATAAACAAACCAGAGTATATGTTAAAGCATTAAGAAATGTTTAATAAACAGGGGTCAATGTGTATGGACAACAGTAGCTACTATGTAAATGTACACAAGTAAATAAACTATATTTACAAAGTGAACTGAAAATAAAAAATAACGGAATATATGTCTAGGGGTTATTGCATGTATAAATAAGCAGGTGTAAATGTATTATGTGTTAAAGTACGAAATCAGTAAACTAACAGGCATATATGCCTGTTCTAAGTCATTGTATGAATGAACTGTGGAAAATGTGCATGGACTAGTGTTTGATGAATAAATAGATTAATAAATGGACAAAAGACAGGGAGCATGTGCCTGGGTAATGTGCAATAACATTTGTAAATGCATGTGATCTGAAGTGAGTAAACAAAAAACAAACAAATGTGTTGACAAAGAAATGCATAAATTTACATAAGTAATTGTGCACAAGCTTGAGTGATACAATAAACTATTAATTGTGGAGGACTATGTGCACATAGGCTGATTTAAGGTATAAATAACTGCAGGCAAGTCTATGTGTACATAGACTTACGTCTTAAAAAACAAGTTAATAAGCACTTGAGCAGGGGGAAGTGTGCATGGGCTTGAGAAGTTTAAACATGAGTAAATAGGCTAGACTTGGTGAATGTAATTATCAAGCGTGTATGCATGTACAACATGGGCATACATGGATTTCATTTATTAAACAACAAAAAATGTGTGTGGGTGAACCACAGTTACAAAAGGTATCACAAGAGCATTTATAAAATCTAAACCTTATAGGCAGTAGCAGAATTCATTTATGTCCTTAAATGCCCCTGGCTGTAGGAGGGGTGGTCCAGAACAGACGTGCAGACAAAGCCGATGCTTGAACATTGAGTTGCCAGATCTGCTTATTCTAAGCAACATATGGCTATTTTTCCTGTTGTTACTTATCGTGTCTGTTCTGTAATCTTTTGCTCCCTGCACAAACTTTTTGATGATCTGAAAAGAAATAGAGTTCAAACAGTAAAACATTACTCTTATTTTGTTTGTGTGTGTTTTGTTTTGTTGTTGTAGGTTGTGACAAAAAAGTGCTGAAATAAAGTGGGAATTAAAAGGGAATTTATTTTACACATAAATTAGCCAGAATCATATCAGGTTTTTTCCCTGCTTGTCAAAAAATGAAAATGTAAAATACATTTTAAAATGTACTTTTGATGGCTGCCGCAATACAACATAAAGTCTTCTGTCACACATCATAGTTAGTAAACCCATTATTTTGAAATTCTTTGGATTATTTTGTTTTTTTCCCTTATGGACAGGAATGCTGTAAAAGATGGAGAAAAATTAGGACAACTCTAAGGGCTGACAGGGGCCCTTTAATACTGGAAAATTAGCTTTGAACATTGAACTACTGATAATTTTCTCTATATGTGAAGACTTTCTTGACACTATAATACTTTTTGGCTGTTATTACTTCTAATGCAAAGGAAAAGAAAATCTGCAAAGTTTTAAAAACAGTTAGATATGAATGGACCAAAGGGTATATATAAAGTTACCCATATTGTATGGTTCATACGGCATGGTTATGCCAGTGGTTCTCAAATAGTGCTGGGCTCCCTTGGGGGATCATGAGGAGGAAAGGTTGTAAAATGCTTTTCATAAAAAAAAAAAAACCAAATATATAAAATTATATCAACTTTATAATACAAAACATTTTTCTTTGGAAATATTTTTAATTCTCTAAAATGTAGGTTTACACATTACAGATATAATAATATGTGGGGTTTCTACTCAAGGCTTTCCCCAATATATTGGGGAATTAGTGGTGCAGTCTGATAGTGCGCTCTGACAGTACTAAGAAGGTTGCAGGTTTGTGCCCAGCTCTAGCTGTCACATGGTGTGTCCATGAGCAAGACACTTAACCCCAAATTTCTCCCACTGCTATGTCAGTTCTGTGTAAATGGGGTGTGGATGTGCTAACTGACAGAGATGGACAACTGGGACAATGGGATGGACAATGGATGTGAATGGATAAATGTGACCTGCAGTGTGAAGCTGCTTTGAATGGATATATTACCCTCATATCAGTATAAAACAACCTCACCAACTGTGGTCTAACTTTAACTCAAATTGATCTTTTGCATTCCAAAATAAAATATGTAATTTTGATTATCAAATAATGTTTGCTGCATTTGAAAAAAAAAGCATTGCAGGACCCCCTCTGTATGTTTCAGGGCGCCTCTAACCCCACGTTGATAAACAATGGTTTATGCAATTTTGCAGGTTTGTTTGTGCATTGGCTGGGGATGCCAGCTTCACATTTGGTCATGGGGCCCACAGTTCTTGACTGCCCCCCGGCTTATTTGATCTATACTTATGGAGACAAAAGCCTCCACCTATGGGATGCACAGACATAACCACTAATCCAGTGGAAACCCCTATTGAGGAGGAAGTCCTTTAATTTGAGGTCGTAGGGTCGTTGTCATTGGGCACCTCTCTCTTCAGGTCTGACTACTTATTACTCTCGTGAGATCTGGCAACGCAGCTCTTAACAAATGCTGTGCAAGCCCGAAAAGAGGTTTCTGACCAACGAGCATATCCAGTGTCGGAGCTCCACCCCTTTCCCTTTTCAGTAACCCCTTAAATTTCCAGGAAAGGAGAAAAAAGCCCGCGGCTGAACAGCCTTGTCTTGGCGGGCAGCGTTCATCCTCCAGCCGCCCTCTGGCAGCTCCTCCTCCATGGATGTAGGCCTATTATGTTCTCCTCCGGCGGCGCAGACAACATTTCCCCTGAAGAGGAGGAGCTTCCTCCTCCACGGCGGCTGCTCTCCGCTCCCCCTCCTCCCTGAAGAAGAACAGCGCGCCCGGTGCTTTTAGGTCATGTTGCTGTGCTGAGAAATGTTGATTGTGTCAGAGTTTGTGTGTTGTTTTTGTATGAGTATACGGGCGCGCGTGGAGGAAGCAAGGTGATTGCACGCGCCGAGTACTAGTTCAAGATGTTCCCTTTTCGTGCGTGTGAGTATGAGCTAAAACACACAAACACACGACTGACCACCCCCTCTCGACACACAGCTTGGGTAACAACTGTTTTTTTTTTTCAGAACCTCCCCCCCCCCCCCCCCCCCACACACACACACACACACACATGTGATTATGTGATTCACTGTCACAAATTAACAAATAACCCTCAGAGTCCAAAGAAATGAAAATGACTGACAGAAGACATTGATCAATCAATGACAGTAGCTGGCAGGGCCCACCCTAACCTTTGGTACCACAAGCAGGATGTCAACTGGTGTCTCTTGCATGCAGTAAAAATGAACTTGAGCTATTATTTAGCTGGATAAGAGATCCAGGGATCATCCATCCATTACTTAGTCAGGCCATGCAGAACTATGAGTTGGACAATGCAGATGTTTGTTGTCAAAAATTGAATTCATGCTTACATTTGCATACATCTCCAGCTCCAGCTGCTTCCACCTCAGGATTGGACTCCTGGCGAGGCCCTCTATTCCCCCTCGTGTCAGAATACTGACACCAGCTGCAACTGCATGTGGTGAAATGGCACGCACATCCACTTTTTTGTTGTTCATTGATTGATGTTGCCATATGTTTGTTCCGTGTTCAGCAGCAGTTGAGCTTTGGGAAACTTCAGGGTAGACCTACCCATGCATTATATCTACGCTAAGGAACATTTAAAATCTGTCAGAGGGCCTCAGGGAAATGCCATATTCCACCAGCACAATGTTTCTCTGTGCTTGAGATATGTCAACCGTTGTTGAACTCAGCAAAATTGACCCAGGTATGCAATATTAAGGTACAGTCCTGCTCAGTTTTATTGGCAACCCTTCATTATTTTCATTACTTTAACAATATCTTCAGAAATAAATTAAAATGTACAAAATTTATGTCATCAGGATCTTTTAATTGATCCTAAAAAAGGTCCAAAACACTTTAAAAAAACATTATTACAAATTACATATTGTAATTTCAAAGAGGGAACTGAAAAAAGCATGTGCAGCAATAATGGCACCCCTCTTCAGTGTTTTGTTGCACACCCTTTGGCACTGATGACAGCCTCCAAATGTTTCTTGTAGCCATCTATAAGCTTCTTGCACTTCCCAGCTGGTATTTTCTCCCACTCTTTCTATGCAAATTTCTGCAGGTTTCTTTTCCCCAATGGCAGATTTCAACCTTACCAAAGATTTTCAATCGGATTGAGATCAGGACTCATTGCTGGCCATTTTAAAATAGGCCATTTTTTTCCCTTTTCAACCATTCCTGCGTGCTTTTGGATGTGTGCTTTGGGTATTTGTCTTCTGGAGGGCCCACAATCTTCGACTCAAACCAAGTGTTCTTACACTTGGTGGGACATTTTGCTCTAAAATTTCTTGATGATTCTCTGATTTCATGATTCCTGTGATACGGTCAAGGCCTCCAGTTACCCGATGCAGCAAAGCAGCCCCAAACCATTATGGAACCTCCTCCATGCTTAATTGTTGGTAGGGTGTTCTTTTCCTTGTAGGCTTCAAGTGGTTGCAGTTAAGACTATCTATTCTAAATATGACTGCATGATCATAGTAGCTAATGAAGTATAATTTACAAACCTTAATATGTAATACATTACTTCTGCCAAGTTTGAGTCTGATAAAGGGATGCAGAGCAAAGTTAGAGAGGTTTGTAAAGAAGCTGTTTGTACTGTCACATTGTGTACTTAAACTTCATGGGTGCCAATAATGATGAGCAGGGCTGTATATTAGTTTGACCAAGAGATTCAGGGGTGGGTTGAATTATTCCCAAATCAGACTACACAACCTTTTTCCTCGGTGAAAATGTTCACAGTGTCCGATTAGGTGATAACAGAGTCTTCAATTTGTGCTGTGACTCCCTCGACAAGCTTGACGGACTACACGCCTGAAACAGACAAGACACACTACACGAGATCTAAAGACACTCTTCGTATACTTAAATTCATATACTTTTGAAGCAATCTATCACCTTGAGGCCCTTAGCCCTCATTTGAGGTGTAGTTGCAGTTAAATAAAGACTGGGGGCAAATCATTGATGAAACATTAAAAAGTCTAAACCTCCCTAAGCTTGATTGTGGAACTGTTGTAGGAAAAATAACCTCTTTAGAATCTTATGTAACTGTTAATAATCTGCTTGTAAAAACTGTGTAATAGTGGTACCATGAAGAAGATCAAGATGTTATATTCAATATTATTTTCTGTGATTTTGTTCAGCCCTCACTTTTGTCCCTAAAACCAAATCAAGCAGAGATCAGATATACAACATCTCTCTCCCACTTTAAACTCTGAAATATTTAAGCTTTAAAATCAGCACTCATACGTCTTCTATGGTCCGAGAATGAGATATTGCACACTTTAAAGGCTGTGAGTTTAAATATTTGGAAACGAGTTTACCATCAGGCCCTCACTTGTCCCCCTTCATCTCTGTCAGCAGTGAGGGGGGTAGGGGTGTCTGATTTTGTTTTTTGACAGAAGAACAGCTGGTGTGATGTGCCTCATTACCTGATGGTTTACACACGGTGAGCTTTTGATGTTTTAGGAGTTCCTCAGTAAAGAGGTTCACAGCTCTCTGCTGGGAGGGGGTTGAAGAAACTAGGATGTTCCTGATGTTTATGATCACACGGGTCCTATCGTATTTGGCCCCTCTTGTTTACACTTTTTGTCTTTCCTGCAAAAACTGACATGACTGCTGAAAAAGTGCTGATTAAAACTAACAACTGTCACACTCAAAATGATCACTAGTTCTGTATTGAAGTGTCCTTTGTGACTGCTAAAGGTTCCCACTCCTCAATAGAGGTTATCTTCCAAGACAGTTCAGGGACATTTTCAATGACCACTCAGCTAAAAGGACAGGAATGCATCATGCCTCGACATGATTTAGTTTCTTTCCGTGGCATCTGGCTATAACCGCAAACTCTTACATACCTTTATGATAATAAATGTCATAAAACAAATAGACCTGCAGATATGTGACACTTTGTTTTTCATTTTATAAGTCCATCACATGATGTTTAAAGGGATAGTTCAGTTTTTTTGAAGTGGGGTTGTATGAGCTACATATGGCCACTAAGTACATTAGATACAGTAGAAAGTTCTCTCCTCTCCCTCAGTAAGACACAGACTGTAACTGTCGGAGATGAGAAAAAGACGCTAAGTAGAAAGTACCGTACCAAATACAAAGGGTATTTTCTCTGTCTACAAGAACTCAAATAAAAAAAATAATACCACTGTTTAAGAGTACGCTACATATGATTATTTCTAAGTGCATTAACATTTCAGAAATATAAAGTTTATCTGGACCTACGCCAACTCACGTGGAGTGTCCCTCCGCTAAATCACTTCTGCCCTCCCAGCTGACCAAAACATTGCAAGATAGCGGCTTCAGATGCTGGTTGTAGCTTCGTGTAACTTTTATCAAGTATCGTAATTCTTCTGTTTTGACTGTTAGCGGTGTGCGGAAGAGACAAAGCAGGAAATTAAAAAAAAGGATGATTATGACAGCGCTGACAAAGTCCCATTCACTTTGGAGTCAAGAGGATACCTGTATGAAACTCTAATATATATTTAGATGTATATATATAGAGAGATGTATAGATCTGTGCACACAATCTGTCAGGTAACAGGTAATGAGAGATGCATTCGCTATACTATGTAACCGCATGCCCTTGTTACGCAGAGGAATACGGTGAAAGCTGAATTCTCCATGATGCACATCTGTTTCTGCATCACAAAAGGGAAGCATCACAAAAGCCCATCTCAGAAATATAATGTGCTTTCAATTAGTGTAAAACAGTCTCTGAGGCCGCTAGCTAACTACGGCTGAGTGATTTAGCGGAGGGACACACAACGTGAGTTGGCTTAGGTCCAGATTATATTTCTGAAATGTTAATGCACTTAGAAATAATCATATGTAGCGTACTCTTAAACAGTGGGATTATTTTTTTTGATTTGAGTTCTTGTAAAAAAAAAAAAAAAAAAAAAAAAAGTCTGTGTCTTACTGAGGGAGAGGAGAGAACTTTCTACTGTATCTAATGTACTTAGTGGCCATATGGAGCTCATACAACCCCACTTCAAAAAAACTGGACTATCCCTTTAAGGTGTACAATATAAATGGACTTAAAAAAATAGAAGATGTAAAAAAGCTCCTTGCTCCTTCTGAACTTGAATTAATAATTATGAAAATGACAACAACAAATGTTCATTCACAACTAATCACATACATCAGCCTTTGCTTTTGACTGTGCCAGTTTCAGGTCTATTGATCACTTGTAGTCACAGGAGTACAATAACACTTTATACAGGTAACTGCAGAAGTGCTGCTGTTGTTGATTGTTGCTGTACAGTTTAGCCAATAATTGCATTCGAGGTGGATTATGGAACCATGGAAGTCACTGAAAGTAACACAAAAAATAGTTAACATCTCCAGTATAAACCCACCGCTAAGGGGCTCTGAACCAAACAAATACAAAAGATGGCAAGTACGGAGCAAAGATTACTTAAAGGAAAAGTTCGGTTTCTACAACTTTCACATTGTTTATAGAATGAAGTAGAACAATATACTTACCCAGAAGGCTTTCCTGATCCAAACAGTGCTTCAGGAGATTTTTAGATCCAAAATCAAGCGGCGGACATCCGTATAATGGTAGCACACGGGGCATGTAAGGCACCACTCCTAAAACTGCATTAATCATCCAAAAACTCATTAGTTTCACCAATATTTCATCATGGTCCGCTTGGGCTACTCCTCCATTACAGTCTGTGTCACTCCAGACATGTTTTGTGGCTGTGCTGACCTCTGAACTGAAGAAGAAGAACGTTTGCCTCCACGCATGCGCAGTACTCTCTGGAGCGCTGTTCTTCTCTTTGCCTCCGCGTCCTCCTTTCGATAAGCTCCTCTTCTGTAAACTCTGGCTCGAAACTGTAAGGACACCCATCATATTCAAAGTTCTCCTCCACAACATCTTCTTCCGATAGATATTCGTCCCTTTTCCACAAAACTGGAAGAAGAAAGTCGTTGTGCAGCCGGCGGTCGTCCCCTGAAACAATGAGCCGTACTGCGCAAACCTTCTTCTTCCTCAGTTCAGAGGTCGGCACAGCCACAAAGACATGTCTGGAGCGACACAGACTGTAATGGAGGAGTAGCCCGAGCGGACCATGATGAAATATTGGTGAAACTAATGAGTTTTTGGACGATTAATGCAGTTTTAGGAGCGGCTCTATACATGCCTACCATTATACTGATGTCCGCCGCTCGATTTTGGATCTAAATATCTCCTGAAGCACTGTTTGGATCAGGAAAGCCTTCTGGGTGAGTATATTGTTCTACTTCATTCTATAAACAATGTGACAGCTGTAGAAACCGAACTTATCCTTTAAGGGCAAAGAGTGGCCCCTCGATCACCCTGTCCACCATCACCGATAACTCACCTTTATAAATTGAGGGTATAATCCCAACTTCTATACACAAAGTGTACTTGATTACATTTTTCATGAAAAAGGAGCAAAACCCTATCCCAGAATGTTTCGTGAGAGACTCACAGCCCAAATCAGGAGAGTCTACTTTTGATATGTGCTCTCTATGATGTTGAAACATTGATTTGCTGTTTGGATGTACTTCTTATGGAGAGCCCTTTTCATAATAGTGTCCTCTATGAAAACAGTTAACTTAGAAGGCTGAAGGAGCCAATCAATAAGCTGGCCTTGTTTTATGCTGTTACAGAAGTCTAGTGATGGAGTAACTATAACCAGAGGAGCTTTGGCAACGGGAAAGACATCAGCCAAGGATCGGTCTTGGTCCATCACAGGTAAGCAACAGAACACAGAGATAAGAAACAGTGCAGGTCCCACTTCCTTGGATAGCAGCCTTTGACAAAAAGACACTTCCCCCTTTAACTACTTCATACATAAATAAAAATGAAAAATCTTCAGTAATACCTGGGACAATGTTTGTTCCTGACAAAAAGTACATATAGCATAGTATTAGCATTAGTCATTTTTGAAACTAATTTAGATATTTTTGCATCCAGTTTTCCAAATATACTACATTTAAAATCTTAAACCCAAATGACAGTTATTTTATCAAACGAGCTGGGTTATCTCAAGGTCACTCAAAAAAGAGAAATGAATGAAAACTGGAGTGACAGAGGCATTTTCAGTACACATCCTGTTATGTAAAAGCATACCAAAGCCCTGTTGCTGAACTCCTTAATACCTTTTTGATTAATTTTTCATAATAATATTTTGTTTTTTCATTTAACTAGGAAACTGTTAACCATGAGATTGATAATGTTGATAATGTTTTGGACGCAACAGATGGTGAACAGTGATTCACAACACATGCATAACAAACTAGATAACAAAACTCAACCAATAAACAGCTAACATCAATCAAACTTCCCAATCATAAATATATTAGGCAAAACATCTTCTGGTGGATGTGTCTGCCTCTAAATCATGCAACATTCTACTATAAGCAACCAATAGGACCAACTCAGAGTTTCAGGTCCTTATGCAGTTCATTCACAGCAAACTTCAACACCTGTTTTTCCAGCTCAGTTCTGACCTTTGGAACAGACAGCAAGAGGAGATCCTGGGACTGAAGATTATAAGATCCTGTACTTCTCCACTCGATTTAGGTCAGCAGGTTGGAGGGCAGCTGAGTCGTAGCTTTGTAAACAAGAAAATGTCTGTGGTTAAGTCTGAAGATGACTAAGAAGTTTGACCAACACAAGCAAACAACAAACAATGAGAGAGGGACGGAAAGTTTGCAATGAACCCCAGAGATCTGTGATATTTGATATCCAGGGTATGTGTGCTTCTGGATGAGGTGGCAATATAGAAAACATCAACTCAGTCCAATGTAGACATAAAAGGGGAAGAGAACAGTCTATTTTTGGATTCACAGAAAGGTAGGATTTGATCCTAAAGTAAAAAAACATTTAACCAGCAGCTGAATGTGAGAGGTAAAAGAGGTGGATTAATCCATTTAACCAGAAAGATATCAGTATTGAGCAAAAAATTCAATCTGTCTGATCGACGGTAGGTTAGATGGTTTGGATTTTCCATGGGAAAACAACAAGACTTTGGTTTTGTCCACATTTTGATGATTTGTTTAGTTGAAAGTCACCAATGGATATTGTACAACAGCAATTATAACACCAGTGTTTGCTAATGCTTCCTACCATTGCAAATGAGGTATCTATCTGAGCAGGTATCTGAGAAGGCAGTTTATGCTTCCTGGTTCCCTCACTACACAACAGAATCTAACCATGATTGAATATATGGATTAAAGACTATTCTGGGGACAACAGTATTTATATGACAGGTATAAGTACCACATGCCTTTTGCCATTCAGCCAGAGGAGAAACAGACTTGTGACATCAGACTGTTTGATAACTGTTTGATATGATCCATAACATAATTTAGCCCTATCCAATGTCATTTCCCAGTAAATAAGCTTTTTCTATTACTCTACACTGGTAGATTTGTCAATTGCTTTCCCGGTGCTCCTCAAAATGTAGGAATCCTGGTGAAGATTTAAAAGAAAAACAAAAGCAAAGAGCACAGACACAGAGTAACAATCTATTGAATTTTTATTTAACAATGCATGCCAGACATGTTCCTATTCACATTGAAGAATACAGGTTTGTTTTTGCATCCAGATACTCACTACTTTGATTTCATATAATAATCTCTCTCTAGCTCTCTCTCAGTTGTCACCACAGGTCGTCTCTGTACACTCTGAGGGGAAGAACTGCATGCATCTGAGGGACATTAAATAAAGTGTGACCAGCAGAGGGATACTCTCCTCTTCAGTAGTAGAAACATAGAAATCAGCAGTTATTGCAGTAAAAAATGTGCATGGAGATCCCTTTTGCCTTTTTTAATGAGTCACAGGTCATCGTGGAAGAAAAGCAAATTATGGCTGTAACTGACCCTTTGTCAAGCCCTGCCCCAACAGGAAGAGACCCTTTGTTAAGCCCCACCCTCCTTGTTTTGTGTCACTGGGTAAGCCTAGTTGGCAACCTCTAGGGCTGGAAGTGGGGGCCAAATGTTCCTTCAGTGTCCACTTGAGGCTGGCTGCAGGAACCCTGGTGTTGCACTCACAGTGCAGGGTTGACTTTGTTTGATATCATGCCTGTTTTATGATTGACACGGCTGCACGTTGAAGCACAGCAGCTAATGATTAGATGGCCTGAAGTCCTGCCTCGACATGGCCTCTGTGTCTGTGAGTACGTTGAGGCTCCTTTGATAATCAAGTGGCTGTAGTCACATTGCTTTGCCCAATACTTTTTAAAGTTTACGGGTAAGACAGAAACTTTTTTAAAACCGTCTACTATATATTACTTGCTAACAGAGCTTGTAGTATACGAGGTATGGCTATTAAGTAATTAGACTGTTCTTTTGAGGACCGCATGGTTCTCAGTTGCACAGTTACATATTCAAGGTTGAGTATTTTCGCACTACTGCTGTAAATTTCCAATAAGTGACATCATTAGTTCATTGCTAGCTTCAGATCAAAGTGCATGTCTTTCTACTAAGGTGTTGAACAATGATGAGCTTAAAGGTAGAGCAACAGATGAACTTGATATTTTTGGTGAAATTAAACAAAACAGCAGCTGATTTTTTTCACATGTTAACTGAGGTATACAGGGAACACTGCATGTCCTATGCATGTGTATTTGTATGGCACAAAAATTTAGCGTAGGCAGATGTCCGAGCGCACAGGCACATTAAGATCTTCTGAAAACATTCAATATACTTAACAAATTGTTTGAAATGATCAACTACTCAGTGAATGATTGATTCCAGAAATGGTCTCTATTGATCAAGAGACAGTTCTGAAAATACTGCATGAAAATTTGAACATAACAAAAGTGTGCCAAAGTTGTCCCAACACTTCTGATTCCTGATCAAAAGGAAAAATGCTTTCAATTTGTGGAGATACCTTTGAACAAATTAAAGGAAAGCCACATTTTTCTTTATGGAGTGATTACCTGAGACTTCACTTAAATCTTCCAATATGATCCTCAGATAAAACAGAAGTTTGAAAACACCACTGTCACCAGGGAAGAAAATGGTACGGCAAAGAAAGCCCATATTCAAGGCTAGAATTTGGATGGGTTCCAGAGGGGTCAATGGTGAATCAACACTACTACAAACATGTTCTAGAAAAAACTGAAAAAGTCCAGAGAAAGAACCCCTAGCTATTAAAAAATGTCTCATTTTCATTAAGACAATGTGCCAGCTCAAACTGCACTCTCAGTGAAGCAGCTTCTGGCCCCAAAACAAATCACAGTGCATGATTACCCTCCATATTCACCTGATCTAGTACCGTGTGACCTTTTTTTCCTAAGATCAAATTTGTTCTCAAAAGAACATGTTTTTGCCCGAAATCAAAGAAAGAACCACTGAGATTTTGAAATAGCTGTCCGAAGAAGACCTTCTTCACTGTTCTGATCAGTGGAAGACCTAAATTATGCTGTCTGTTGATACATAAGGAGAGTATATGCAAGGGAGTGGCATTAGAAATGCTTAATAAAACTGCACTACAGCAGTACACTCATTTTCTAATAGCCATACCTTGTAAACTGCATGTTGTATTAGACTGAAGTGTAGTATGACTGTCACACAGCTGTTAGTTTAAATGTTCTTGTGTTTCAGATATATGGGCCTGACGTGGCCATCGAACAGGCCGATTGGATCTGGCACTGTGTAGTTCCTAGAGCACCAGCAGAGCAGATTCTTTGCCTTTTTTTTTCTAGTGGGTGTCAATTATCATATAAGGTTTATTACTGCAACCTGCTGAGCTGAATTTTAAACTACAATGCAGACAAACTAAAACAAAACAAAAAAGTAAACGCATATAACTGATCAAGTGTCTTTTAATTGTGCCAACAAAACTGTATGTAATGGTTAATGTTAATGAAGAACTATTTTGCTTTTAATTCTTTTCTAACCATAAATGATGTTACAATGCCAAAAAGTCAAATAATGAGGTTCATGTATTTGAAAGTGAGCCCTGTAAGCTGTTTTAGATGGCTCTGGCACTGCATTACAGTCTTTTTTTAACAGTGTGGTCCCAGTGACATTAATAAGTGCTGGACCCTCCTACATGGTCATACCCAGGTATATGCTCTAGGCCTGCCCCTCCCCTCTTAATTACATACAATGATTTTGCGGGATACAGGAAATAAACAGAACCAATGCAATGAAAGGAAGAGCTTAACAAAGATCGACAAAGTTTTCTGTGCGGGCAATCATGTGTAGCTGCTCTATAGGAGTCCAAAAATCAAATACAAAGGCCCAAAAAATAGTGTAATAGCTCTTCTTTAATTTTAGTACTGCCAAGGCTGTTGCCATGGATTACACTGTGGCTGGTGCGCTTTGCATTGTGGGAAACAGTACGTGAGGTAGACTGGTCCAAAGCATACAGCTAATTTTTCCTGACGTAGTATGACATCGGGGTGTTTATGGCACAGCCCTACTGTGGATTTCACAAATGGTCTCATGCCGCATATTACACACTTCATAATGTCAAAATCGGTACAAACTGCCAATGTAGTATGTGGCTCTGAAAAACAGCTAGACAGAATTTAAAATAGAAAAACCCTGATTTGACTTTACATTTCTTGTGTAAAAGTGAAATGCTCTTTCAATCTTGTTCTCATGTAAAGATTTAAGACAAAATACACTATGGTGTAAAATCTTATCAAATATTGCTGACCAAGATGCAAGTGATGTAAGCCAATTAAGGTGTCTTCTTGTGGCACATAAATAAATACAGGTTAGTTGTTTACTACATTCGAATTCGACAACTAAACCAGCATTTAAGTTAAATTAACTGATGTTAACTCTGTTAGCCAGTGTTGCTACAGATTAGAATAAGAATATTTGTGTTTTTCTTGTTTTTCAGCAATATGTAGTTGATCTAAGTGACTGTCCATTGGTTGAACTGCCATTTGTTTGCCCTCAAAGTCTGAAGTAAGAGTTTGAGCTTTCTTGTGTGCTGTCTTGTGGACTGACCTCTCTGTGATTGTATTTTTTTAGTTTAATGTTTTTTCTATTTGCCTGCCATGGGGGTTTATCACCCAGGGAAGCATAAAAGAAAAGAGTCCCCAGCTAAACCACTGTTTTCCAACACTAGAGCCGACTTACCAGGGTTTCTTCTCTGCTGCAGCACGATGCACTATCCATGTACTTTTGAGCTTCCATAAATTTTCTACTTTTAAGCTCAAGAGGTGGAGTCTATCAGTCACTTTGGCTAAAGCAGCCTAATCAATCAGGGGGTAGGCTTTGATGCAGTATTTATTGTTTTTACTATCAGTCCTTCTTACTGTTTTCTAGTTGGAAGGACAATAACAGACAAACACATAGATACATTTTAATTCATGTGCCAGAAGCACCCACTGTATATAAAAATGCCCTCCTTTCTTTCTTTAAAGTAAAGCAACTTTAAGAGCTTTGTCTTAACTTCCACTTATTAACACTGGTTTTATCTGGTTGCCATTATGCACACGCAGCCCTGCTCAACAGCCGCTCCCAGCTGTGGCCCTTGATTTGCTCAGGAGCTTTTGGATTAGACATCTGAGGCATTTCTATGTGGTTTAGATACATTTAATCTACTTCGGCCATTTTTAAATGTATGTTTTTTTTTGGCATTTTGTGCCTTTATTGACAGGAGAGAGACAGTGGATAGGCCTGTGAAAGGGGGAGAGAGAGTGGGGGAAGACACTCTGTAAACTGGTCACAGGCAGGATTCGAAGCTGGACTGGCAGAAGCAAGTACATGGGGTGCCTGGTTGCTAACCACTTCGCCAAACCAGCACCCCTACTTCGGCCATTTTGACAATGACATTTTTTTTTGTTAGGCTGATTTATGTGCACTTTCTTAATTCAATACATTAACAGATTCATAATGAACCAGCCAAGACTTTTTTATGAATAAACCTGGGTTTACAAAACAGGATGAAAAATACATCTGTGTTGCGTTGGTATCTTGAGTCACTCTTACAGATAGCTGTCTTAAACAAAATTAAGTCCACAATTTAAACAAGGTGCACTTAATGACTTGGCCTGGGTGAAAGTCTGTCAAACTGTAAGTAACCAAACATTTACAATCAGAGTGGGGTCTCTGAATAGTGGGTCAGGTGACCAATCAGAGGGCTGACAAAGGGTCAGTTTTACAAAAATAAGAGGTACATCTTAGAGAAGTGTATCAAAATACTGTAAATTTACATTCTAATGGGTTGTTTGTGGTTGCTGTCTCTGCCTGTTGTTGGTGTCACCTACATGTCTGGTATCGTGCAGTTCATGAACACACACATACACTTATGCACCCCCACACTTTCTAACGAGTACCTTTAAAAACAGCCTCACCAACAACTGAAAAATCTCTTCAAGACTTGATTTCACACAAGTTTGTGAGTAACAGGCATTGTACTTTCATATTCCTACTTCCCAAATAAACAGGTGTCTGTTTTCTTAGTTATCCATTTCAGACTGAGTCTGGCTGTATGACCCTTAGCTTGGTTAACCCTTTGTGTCACAGCTGAGTAGCCAGCAGTTCAACAGAGCACACCCATTTGGTTTGTCTAACTTTGGTTTGATTCTGAGCCTGAGGGTCAGCTGTGTGTGACCAAAGCCCTCTCTGATAGTGAGACATGATGTTTACATTGTAGCAAACTTAAAAACCTGTCTGTGAGCAAAGTCAGGCGGTCAGGTACGTAGACATTCTCTCATACTCAATTGCCATTTAAGACATAAGACACACATGAACAGACTTCCCAACAGTAAAGCACAGTGATTATAGTGGAAGTCCTCAGGTGAAACCAATTTAAACCTCTGTTATACTCTCAGTTTTAATCTTTCTTTTTACCATAGTCCATGACATTCATGTTTTCTTGCATCACTTCTGTCCCTGAGCATGACTGTGGGTCAGACCTCTCTGAAACAGACTTTCATCAGTTTGTGAATCTGATCCTGATCGGCACATGCAGACTGGCTAAAAATCCCTTCTTGTCCTTATATTTACAGAAGAGCACCACTCCCAATCTGCCTGAGCAAATGCAAATCACTAGGTATCCAAGTTAAGATTTGTTTGTAATGCCACATCAAAAGGCCGGACCAGACAACACAAAATCTGCCATACTTTAGCCCACTGACACTGTTACTGTCCATTTTCAAATATTACACCCATGTATAAATGGTGGAAAGGACAAATGCTCCTGTAGTGCGACATAATCTCAACTGCCTTGACCCGTTTCAAGACCAATGTGTCAGAATTATTTTTGCATCTTCCTCCAGTTTAAGTCCCTGACCTGACAACAATGACATGTATCCTGATCTGACCAGTAAAGCTGGAGCTATACTTGCTGTTAACTAGGCGCAAGTATGACGGCTGCCATGCATTTCCTCTGTTAATTCAACCCGTCACTTGTGCACGTAATCCAGGTGTAGTTCACACGTCACCAGTAGATCAGTGTAGAGGCAGAGCAAAGTGACAGACCACAGCAGCAGAATGACTAACAGGAAGTTTAAAAGACTGTGGCTGATAAATCAAGCCCACAATCATCAACATCTGAACAAAATGTGAGACTGTAAAGACAAACATGAATGTGTGTACTTTGTCCATATATGTTAGTGTTAGAATGGTTTCCTTGGCTTTATTTTCTTACATATAAACTAATGAAGTATTCTTTGACAATGGTTAATAAAGTGAAGCCTTGACGGGTTCCCCTAAGATTTTTCTGGTGCTGTGATTACAATATCTATGAGCACAGCTGGCAGCAAGTCATCAGTTAACGCTGTAGCTCATCACACCCATACACTGAGACAGCTCAGGCGTGGCACAGAGGAAAATATCTTAGAAGCAGAGTTCAGGGGATTCTAATGGTGAGGTCTGACCTCTGGTTATCAGTTGTCAACAAATATTTCATGGTGATACTGATGATTGGTGTTTATTTTGTTACCTTACCTTACTCAGAATTACTGTCATGTTTGCAGTTTACTTCATACACAACAGGTAGTAACATACAGACGCAGAAACAACTGTAAGTTTGCCCATAGATTTAGATGACATGGTGTGCTTTACTGCCTGATACCTGAAAATATCTTTGTATTTTCTGATCAATGTGTTGTTATACTCATTAAGGCTATATAAGAAGAAAGCACACGGTTTAAGTTTGTGCGTTTTGTGAGTGGCTTTCCAGGTAAAGCAGCTAACAGTGACTCTACAGCAGACATCACAAGACAAGAAAAATTGAGGATCCATATCTTGCCCTCAAATTTGCTTGTATAAATGATCACATCATATGTTGTTCATCATAAAATCATAAAAATGTAGAAGTTTCATACTTTTTGCAGTATTTCTTTAATTTTCAGGTACTTTTAGAGTTTCTATCTTGCACTTTTTGCTCAAATGTTAAAGCAAAATCTGAAAAAATATGGAAGCTTGATGCAAAGGATGTGGCTGATGTGTAAGAGTATATTAGAGTGCGGTTATGTGTTGATTTGTATGGCCTTTACTGTAGTGTGGGAGCTTGACAGTAAAAGCTTATCTACTAAAGGGGAACCCACCATTAGAGGTCTCAGAAACAACTGCCTAACACAATTTCCTTTGTAGAACCTTTGTTTACATACAGCAAAGCTGACACAGCTAACACCCATGAGAGTGTAGCTGAGGTCATGGGCAAATTTTCTTGATGTGATCATTTTAAAGGATAACCAAATTACCTACTTGTGTCACATAGAGATGAGTTAAATGCTCCTTCTTTTTAGTTTTCTTCTTCTGTGAGCACAAGCCTGCGATCAAAACAACAAGTGCTTCTGTTTCAGCCATGACTGACACTCCCACTGACCTGCCTCCCCAACAACCAGTGAACTCACGCAAAGTCACAAAGACAGCAGATAAAGTTGGGACATTGGTGATTGATCAAAATCATTTTTATGGTGGTGTCGGTCTGTCAGATGTTTTTTGAAGTCTGATAGGATGCTTCTGTAAAAGACACAAACAATTGTGTATTCTGTTCCAGCCATAAGCTAGGGGGAAAATAGGTTGACTTTGAATACATGTCAGTGTACGGTTTCTGTCTGGGAACACCGCTTCATTAGTGGGGAAATAATCAGAAGAGTAATAACATGTAGTTGAGGTTTCAGTCATTCTTATAGCAAAACATGAATGTAGCCCAGCATCTTTTCCTTCTTCTTCTTCTTTTTTTAAAGACTTTTTTAAATCAAAATGCAGTCCTTAAAAGTCTCAAAACGTTGTGAAGACTGAGTACTACATATCTAAAGTACCTCTTTAAGGGCGTAGGTTGAGGTCTAGAGGATATACACTGAACAGATTGGGATGTGATGCAGATTTTAGTCAAAGGTTGTACAGTAAAGTCAAGAAATACACAGAGTAAGTGGAACAACACCAACTCTATGGTGATGGTTAATCCCCGTCATAATGTCTAAGTAATATGTGCAAATATATTTTTCTCTTTGAATATGAAACTACTGCTCTCAATGAGATTTATTTTTGGTAGATTGAAATAAATGTCCATCGATAATGATACAGCATTTCCACCACTCAGTACATGAGAGACAATAACAAAATTCTATGAGCTTTTGTAAAAACTGCATGTTCACAAAAAATGCACATTATGGGGGTCTATGATTAAGAAATATAATAAAATAGAGATATTTCACAGATTTGTGATTCACCTCAGTCCCCACATACCACATACTTCATCCATGCCCAAAAAAGGCACCCTAAGTGTGGTTTACTGGCAACAGTGTGCTGCCAAGTCAACTTTAATTAAGAAAAATATCATAAGCTGCTTGTTAAAAGATACAATAAAGCTACTTTAAATACTTTAAATATGATTGAAATATACAGCATATCAGACAGATCTCTATGTCATAAATAATATAATACATAAGCATTTAGTGCATGTTGATGGTCATCATTTATTCAATTTAAAAGCTTAATTAGAAAATACTTAAAATCTGACAAAAATATCACTGAGAAGATATAAATATTGATTTCATAATTCAAACAGGCATTCACTGTATTTATCAATAATGAGCAAGAAAATGTCAATGAACAGAATCAATCTCAAAATAAAAGCAACATGATTCAAGTGAATCGTGATAGTGAGGAGATATAAAACAAACGTACAAAATCAGTAGGAATTCTGTTAATTTTCCCATATATTCATCTTTACAAAGCTATCAGAAAGGGGCATCTTTGCCCCCAAAGATTTATCATAAGATTTAAAAAAGAAATAGAAACTATTAAAACACTGATCTGGCTTTCATCTTCTTGTCTTTAACTCCATGTTTCCCTCTTATTGCCACATAAACTGAAATATTTTCTTATGTTGGCTAATATGCATATACTCACTTTGTCTAAACCTTCTTTTCAGAAACAAATAGTTTCTTCACACTAAGTATGATTTATGAGCTTGATAATCACTGCAATAAAATTTCCCTTTTTGATGTGTTTTAAGAAATAAAGAAGAAAAGCAACTGACAGTTGATTGACAGTTCTGCAGCTGATGAAGGACGGATCCATTAGGTGGAGGTGGATGTTTAAACATTGCAAACAGATTTCACTGCCAAACCCTGAATGAGGAAGACGATCTTAAATGTATAAATGTTAAATGAAGGTAAAGTCTGGTGTTTGGTGCTGGCAATGAGGGTTCATTTAAGGTAAACTCAGACAGCGTCTCCTCTAAAATGATCTAACAGCGCCCTCTAGCCCCATATTTACGTAACTGCACTTGTAGATGCTCTGACTTATGAGTCATGAAGATTATTGTCAAAGTCAGATTTTTTTTATTGTGCATGCATGCTGCTATGTAACTATGCTTGGGATTTATGTGCATTTAGATCCTTCTTTTTATGTTCTTGTTATGGGTTTACTGCATCAAAAATGAGATGTTGAAAGGAATCTTTCACATTAAGACAGGTTGATTTAATAACATTATTGTCTTTTGTGTATGCTGTGCAAAGAAAAGCATGTGAATGTTATACATATGAAGAAATCTGAACAAGCAAACATGTAGACTGACAGTTCTGCGAGTACTGATGTCAAAAGGCTGCACAGTTCTTTCCACATCCTAACTCTTAACTCTTCAGTAATTTCTGTAACCTGGGGATAACGACATTTGTCAGGCTGTGTGGAGAAGGAGCCAAATAATACTTGCTGTCTGCTGCAAAAACACCTTTAAAGGGAACAAATGTTCAGAAAAATTAGAAAATAGATTATCATTTCTAATGAAGCCTATCACTGACTGTTTGCATCTTGGGAATAAGTTGCACAAAACGAGGGGGAATATAAGAAAAACATGCCTTCACATGTGTAATTCTGTTTTGTGGCCTTATATAATCTAAAATATAAAGTTATAAATAATGGTTAATTGTTACCGAGTCTTCATAATTATTGATAAATGCCTTGTATTTATTATTTCACAGGTTTACTCATGTTGTTCTTCTTGATACACTGTCAGAATATTTGTAAAATGCTCATATGGAGCCACCACATGAAGACAGCTGGTAGTTTTATTCAAAATACTGTTTTTTTCCATAGATATTAAACATGACTTGTGTTTTTATCATGTCTTGTTATCAACTGTTATTATTATCATTGTTTATTTATTTGGTTTTGCAGAGAAAGAAAAATGCTTGTACAGAATTGATGAAAATAGAAAGTCATATATAGAATTTCATAAATCTGGCAAATTAATTGTTAAAAGAAAAAAAAGTAAACACCAAAAACTGTTGTACTGGGAGGTAATGTAAATTGTTAAATAAATATATGGTGAGAAAGAAAAAGGAAACAGTATTTGTGTGCCTCATTATATTATGTTATGTTATGAAATGAATTAAATGACCAAATTTTATTCGTTATCTTTTCTATTTATGGGTTGAATTTTTAACTTCACTTTAGTGCAGCTTTGGTCATGCTGACAATAAGAGGAGGGGCTGTCATGAAATTTCCGGTGAGCACAGTTGGAAAAATGTGGAGAGAACTGTTTGATATAACACCGAGTGCATAGCACAACAGCGGCAGTCTACAATGTGAATTTCTCAAAATGTACAAATCTAGCTTCTGTTTTTGCACAACAAACACACAGAGTGAGGTCAATATGTTGTAATAAAAAAGATTCCCTTAAAATACATTATATTTCTGACTTATTCTGAATGACATTTGCATTTTCCTTCTGTAAATGTGGCTTATCAGACTTCCTGCTCCATCAAACATACATGACTGCAGAGACATGAGACAAAGTAATGACTTTCTGAATGGATTATGATCTAACACCGTTTTCTTTTTAAAAAAAAAATAATGACAACAGAAGAAAAAAAATCATGTCAATAAATAATAATACAAACGTAAGACACTGAATGAAAACTTTAATATGCTAGGATAAAAGATGGATGAATATTGATTTTTCAAAGGTGTATCCAGAGGTAAGTTGTTGCAGCAGTCATTTACAGTGCAGCCAAGAGGGAAATTGTTCTAATGTTTCCAAATCCTTTAGCGGTTATTTGTACACCCCAAAATGATTCCTGTCTGGGATCTTTCGGGATGAAGTTGAATTATAGGAGGAGGGTATTACATTTAAGCAGCTGCAATAATTCCATGCTATGAAAAATGGCAAAATGAGACGCTGTTTTCTTTCTTTCCTTTCTCTTTTTATCTCTCAGACTTCAATGTTTCTTCTGTAAAATGCAGCTAGAGGTAAAAGTTTATTTTCTCTGACTAACAGGACTGATATGTGATGAAACACAGTGACAGATGTCTACTTGACGTAAAGGTGGTGGATGGAAGACATACAGTACAGACACACCTTCCATTGCCATAACACCTCACTGAGAGTTATTAAGCTACAAGAGGAGGTAAAAACTATTCTAGATTCATAGCTCTTTGTTTTTGACTGGTGTACAAAAGGACCCCTTCATTATCCATCCCTCCCCTTGACTCCTCATCCAGGGTGGTGTTGGCTTCCAGCACTGACTTTAAATAAAGTTGTCGATTTTATGATCTAAAACAAGTAAAAGACTGTAGATCTGATCCAGATCAGCATCTACAAGCAACCTCACCCTGCTTTACTTTGTCTGTTGGCCTTCTTAGTATGTCTCCCTGGTCCTGTCAGTATGTGTGTGTCTGTGAGTGTGTGTGTGTGCTGACCTCTGTTCGTGTCACGTGTAGTTTTGTCTATCAAAGCTGCGAAAAGCTGATGGAGTAGCCAGCTTCCTCATGGAGAGGCTGTCAGTCTTTGCTGTTTCAGGCCGTGCCCCAGACTTGCTCCTTAAGAAGGGGTTTCTGGTTCCTGCCAGACCCCGGCCCCCTGGCCCAGGCCCCCTGTCTGCCCCCAGACCCGGTCCCCTCTCCATCCTCTCACTCACCGACAGGCTCTTCCGGTGCGGAGGAGCCAGCGTGAGGGAGGGATGGGAGTCATCTGAGGAGCAGCTGTTTGCACGCTCTAACCTGGAGAAGGGGGAGCAGAGAGGGGCCCCACTGGGCCCACTAAGACCCCCAAGTCGTGGGGTATCAGGGGCCGGGATCAAGTCCTCAGGGTCCTCTGGATCAGACTCAGTATGACTAAGCTCTGCCTCTCTCTCTGGGTGTGAGGAGCTAATGTCAGGAGGTTTATCAAAGGGGAAAGAGGTGGATGCTCCGGGGGAGTGTGAGCGTTCTGCAGGTGTGTATGGAGCCGAGACGCAGCGTGTGTCGATGCAGTCTGTGATGCTGGTGTACTCTGCAGCTTTCACCTGGACACCGGCCCCCAGGCCCACGTAGCAGCCTCGGGGAGTGAACATGAGGCTGTGGGACTTGACTAGAGGGGTTTCATCCAGGAACCCTGTGCCTGCTGTGGAGAGGTAGCGGCTGCTCTTGGAGCGCTCAAGCAGCCCTGCGGAGGGAGGCGGGGATGGTTCCATGTCCCAAGGAGGTAAAATGGTGTCTGGTAAGAGGTGGCCAGAGCACAAAGACAAATCAGCAGCAGCACTATCATCAAATATGGCTCCAGCTGTCCCACTGCTGCCTGCGCCGCCATCCGAGTGTCTGTCGCCCATTCCACTGATAGTGGCACTGCTGAAGTCCCGGCCTCCCGGCAGCACCGTCTCCATGGTATCTGACTGCACCGAGCATTCTCTTTGGAGCTGTGGGACCACACGGAGGGGATCAAGAAAGACCTCTGAGGGCCCCACCTCCTCAGATGTGGAGACATAGATATCTATGCATGATGATGGACGGTGCTGCTGGGAGACTGACAGCGTTGCAAGAGGGACGGGCTTAGACTCCTTGGTGGCGGCAGCTGAGGATACAGATTGAGAGCTGTTGGCTCGGTGGAGACTGAGTGAGCGCTCTTTGAAGAAGCTCTCAGCCCGATCAGATCCGGATCGCTCACTACCGCGTCCACCTCCAACATAAAAGGAGTGGCTTCTTGTCCGTGTGGCCAATGTGGTTGGAGAGGGAGGGGACATGGAGCCTTCAGCTGCTCCCTCCAGTGCCTCCTGAAGGCGATATGCGTTCCCCTCAGTGCTGTTAAAGCTGCTTTGACGGAGGATGTATGCTGCTTCTGCACACTCAGTCTGACGGAGTATGTAAGCTGAGTCCGTGCAGTCAGATGAAGTCCGAGAACGCGCCTTGTTAACCTCCCCACGCTCAACACCCGTCACGCGCTCTAGTGCCACAGCAATGCGGCCAATCAGCTCCTCCATTTGGGCAAGACGGATATCAACAGTCTGTAGTGATGCCTTCATGAAATGTTCCCTTTCATTGACTTCTTCCAGTCGCATTGCCATATTCTCCACTCTGAAAGGAAAGGGAAGATTGGAGAGCCATTGTACGTACAGCAGACGGGTGAACTGACAGGTTCAGGACACAAAGGGAGGCCACTAAAGCAAGTACATACGACTAAAGCAAACACAAACCGAGCACAATTTTCTCACAATTTAATTAATTTATGATAAAAGAGGAAATGAAAGATAAGCAAATAAAACCAAACAAACAGACAAAAAAAGAACACAGGGGTCCAGTATGTCTTTGTCCCTGGGGGAAGTATAGTGGTATTTTCATTTTTTGGTTCAATATAATGCAAAATGGATAAGAGGTTTTTGTTTCAACACTATTATAAAAAGACAAAGTCTTCAGGTAGAAGTTTTCTCTGTGATTTTTCTGACCTTTCAGAGGTGACTCTGATCCTTTCATCGTTAGAGGAGTGAAATCTGTCATCCTTCTCTCTGAAGTATTCCTCAATGCACTGCTCCTCAAAGTCATGGACTTTCTTTAACTCATCCTCAGTGATGAAAAGTTCTGTAGAGTTTAAAAAAAAACAAAAGAAAAAGTAAAAATGCTGTTGTGTCATATTCAGCTGCTTTACTGAAACAATATAGAGCGCAGATTTTGAGTGAATAGATTACTATCCACACTGCTTGATAGGTTATTGTTTATACTCTACTCACTCAGCCCATAGTCGCGCTCGTCGTCATCATGCTTGCGCCAACGACAACACAGATGTTTGAGGACCATGGTGATGTGACTGAAGATGATGAGGGGGGGAGGAAGGACTGGACGCTCATGAAAGGTCATAATGAGCTGGTAGCGCTGAAACTTCCAGACCTGGTTTGAGATGGACTTCACCTCGAAGAATGTATTACTGCGAAAAAAGACAAAAACAGACAGAGAACCCACAAAAACAAATAACTATTGAATCCAGCTAAAATATACTTGATAAAGTCCTTAGCTCTTTTACAGAGGTCATGGCCCATTTACAAATATAAGTCTAATTCACAGTGCTGTTTTAAGCTGTAATATTTACACCCCTGTGACATTTTGACTTCCTTGTGAGTGTCACAAATGCAGAGTAGAGTGACAAGCAACCCCTCCTCTTTCTGCCATCTCCAGAGAAAGAGGAGAGCACAATCGACCCAGGAACCGACACAAACATGATATCAAGTGACCTCATTTAACTGCTGTAGAAGTAAGAGCACCAGTACCAGTAACTGATTTGCATAACAGGCAAACAGGCCAATGAGAAAGTACCACTTGATAATAATCCTACAGAGTCACACAATTAGCACCAGGTAAACATTACTCAGAATCTCTACAGCAGATCAAACAGGATCATTTGTCCTTTTTAAAGCTGCCCACTTATGATCCACAATTAGTTACCACAAAGTAACCGTCCGGTGTCCTCTATGGGCAGCTGTAGACACTAGCAAGCGTTAAGAGTCCCTCCTCTCAGTTTTAGCTTGTTTACACATAAATAATAATTTACACACACATTAATAAATATATTCATCTGTATAATCTTAAAATGATATATGACCTCCTCTGTTAATCAGTAAGTCAATGGTTGTTTTGTGGGTATATTAGCTTGCTAGCTTTCTTCCAATAATGTAGAGCGCGAGTCATAGTCATAGCACTTCTGACTGTTAATGACATGAGGACAGCTTAGGCCTTTTGTGAGACTTGGCCTGAACTAGACCCTATTTAAAATAGTGCTGTGTGAACATGACACGGTCCAAAGAATATGCAAACTTGTTGCATATTTTTTTTCAATTAAATAGGAACAAATCAGCCAAGGTGTCAGTGTAAAACCCCTTATTTACATTTGTGGTTAAAGAACTGGTTAATTCATTCCAAAAATGTATTAAATCTTAAATGTAACTGGTGTGTTGATCCATTTTGTATTTATTTACCTTAACAAGCATTTATAGGAAGATATCCTTCCAAGGAGTTTGTTGCTCTTCAAATGTGAGAAGTCTTATCTCATTTAAATTATATTAGGCAGTATACATTGTACAGTGATTGTCATCACTCTAGATGCTCTAGAAAAATGTGTGTTGGGGTGCTGGTTTGGCGGAGTGGTTAGCAACCAGGCACCCCATGTACTTGCTTCTGCCGGTCCAGGTTCGAATCCCACCTGTGACCAGTTTGCAGAGTGTCTTCCCCTACTCTCTCACCCCCTTTCACAAACCTATCCACTGTGTCTCTCTCTACCAATTACGGCACAAAATGCCCAAAAAATAAATTTAAAAAAGAAAAATGTGTGTTGACTATACGTTGATTAGTGTTAATCACATATTGAATGCAATCAACACTGTTAATCAAATGTTTAAATGAATACATATGTACCAGAAAACAGGCCTAATAAAGACCTGTAACCTGATAATTGTCTGAGGAGAAAATTATTTTTTAGATAACATTTGAAACTGTATGAGACCGCACAATAATCTCAATAATCACACAACAGTGTCCGTTTGTATCCCTAAAGGGTGTTTTCCCTTAATTTAGACCTTTAGGATATATAAAAAAAACATCTACACATAAAATGCAGAGTTGTGATCAAACATGAATTCAATTGAACATGGGTTACTATGAAATACATGCAGAGCATCAGTATGAATTCGCCTTAAAAAGAAAAAAGCCCCGTTCTCTTTGTTTGTACAGTCTTCCTCAACCCTTTAACTGAACCTCACAGCAGACTACCCGGGAACTATCATCATCATCGCTTTCTCACTTTTATTCTCGAGTAAAATTATGAAAAGTTCAATGACAGCCTAGTCCTAAACAGCACTAATTAAGTACCACTAAGAGCAAAAGCCATATCTAAGGGGGAGTTTTCATGAGGGAGTGGGAGGACAGCGAGAATGTATTTTTTAACAGCACACTGTCAAAAAGCGTGTACTTCAAGCCCTCGTCTGCCTGTGAAGCAGTGGGGTGGAAAAGCTGAAGTAATTAGAGAGCTCACGTACTTGAACACGGCAATGAGGAGGTTGACAAGCAGGATGTTGGCGACGAGCAGGTAGCAGGCCATAATGGCAGGGACAATCCAGGCACCCGTCTTACATGGAGGCAGGGCCACCACCACCCCGTCCTCTGTGGTGATGTTCTGACCACAGGGGGCTGCACGAAGCAACGGAACAAACACACAAAAAAGTTGATAAAAGTAAACTTTCAGATAAGGATGAAATGGAACTAGCTTTTTGTAGTTGGAAATGTAGATGTATAACTTAGAGTGACATGCAGACATAACACCACTGACAGAAGCACAGGATAAAACAAGAGAAAAAGTATTCAATCAGTTAAAAAAGGCAAATAATAGAAAATACATAACACATTAAACTACAAAATGAACTCAAAGTACAAGACAGAAAAAGAAACAAACACATGTTTTGCAAACAAACAAGAAGCATAGCTTATGAGTATGCTTCCTGAATAAGGGACAGCACAGAGTGAACATAAAAATGGTGAGGACTTGTGTTCAAACATGTGCATTTGACAACAAGATACACACACGATCAATGCATCAATTCTGTCTCATCACAACTTGTGTTCCCAATATATTTAAACATGTAGTTGTGTTTTAAATATATTGCCACATGTATGTGCCGTAGCTTCATTCAGCAATGGTTGATTGCTTTGACTATTTTGAAATGTATTTAAGATACATATGTTTTTTCCATCAGGGATGGTTCAGTTGCTGTGGCTTATTTGAGTAACATTCAGCATTTGCTCTTGGTTTGTTTGCCTTTGAGATTCATTCTGGTCATGCTCATTGTTGCTTCATGTTCAATTGTTTCACACAATACAGCCCAAAGACAGAGAACTGAAGTAATTTTTCTATCTTTTTTTTTTACCTTTTAAGAATTTGGATTGAAAACTCTGACAACTGAACCACTTGAAAAAACAGATTACAGATGGTGAAAAGTGGCTGACTTACAGTATATGTTCTGGTGTTGAAGTGTGAATGTCATTTTTTTTTTATTTCTGCAGTGTGTAGGAACATTTGTAATATTTTTATTACTCGATGTTAAAAGTTGGCTACAGTGGCAGAAATGTTATTGCAATGTGGCGATTGCTCCAGTGAGAAGCTGAGCTGGGAAGGTGATACGTGACAGACGGTGCAAACATGGCAGGGTCACTTCTTCAAATGAAAACAAAAGAAGAAAACAGGTGGCACAAAAACATCAAGGAAATATCAAACTTTTGAGCTTTGATAGTCCCTCTTGATGTGACCAAAGGCAATCAAATGTTAAAGTTCATTTGAAAAGTGCTTCTGCCATGTAAGAGTGCCATTTGCCAGCCAGTGCCAGAATTAGAAAGGGTGAAGTTGCCTCCATGATACAGCCTCAGGCCAAGCTACTATTCACTTCTTCAATAACCTAAAGTTATATGACTGCTTTATTGAAAAGTGCTCTTATATGCTTACATTCTCTGAAAGTAGCTTGTGATAAGTAGGGTTATGATACAGCAGCAGACCAAAAACTTAACACAAGGGCAACTTCAACCTTCTAGTGCTTGGAGCTGCATGCACACTTGTGTCTCAAGTGGCCTCTAGTGGTCAGAGTGGGCATGACATGGTGGTGATGTGAGGATGATGAGGGAGAGACGGGGTAGGTGGATGTAGTTAAATTGAGGCCTATATCTATGGATTTACTGGGATTTTGACTGCACTGGGCAGTGTGGGATGGACCATTACTACGCCAGCTTCCGTGAGTTCGAATGTAATTTTCGACCAGCCAGAGTTTTTCATTCAGCCTGTGCTGTAACTTCCTACTATGCATATCTGAAACAAAGAATGAAAACATTATTTCAGATCTCTTCTCTTTGGGCCACTCGTCACATTCTGTACATACCATCAAGTATCAAACCACAATTAAAACAGGACAGCAGAACAGCACATTGATCCACTCACACTCTCAGGACATTGCTCACTCTCTAAGTTTGATTTGTTTAGTTAAATAATTACTTTATCCACGTGAGGGACAAAAATGTTGGGACTACAAGGTAAAAAAAAATGGCAATTGGCATATATGTCTTCAAGTAAGAGGCATTTAAGCTTTAAAGAAACGTTATACGGTGATGTTGGACTGAAATTTGCCAAAAAAGCTCCCTGTATACTTATAAAAACCTTGTAGTGCACTATTCATTTCAAATAGTAATATGTCAACCTGAAAAGGAAATTAACAGTTACAGGATCACTGCTCTATCTCAGTGTTATCAGCCTTTCTCCCTTATGCCTACAGAAGTTAAATACTTCGTTGTTAGAGGCTCTGTCTCCGAACTTACGGTCAATCTGGTCTGCAAACACTTCTCCATAGATCATCCAGTAAGGCATGAAGAAGATGTTCCTCGCAAGCATCCAGGAGGGGTCTTCATTTGGGTTGAGGATGGCCTGACGGGCCACCCCAAAACTCATCAGCACCACCAACATGATGATCACAAAATACATCATGTCAATCATCTGGCAGAGGTAGGCAAGAGGAGGAGAATTGTTGGAGAGAAGAGAAAGAGGTTGATAAGTAAAGTGTTTGTTGAAACAACAAAAATAAAAATTAGTAGTCAGAATGGTGTGTTCGTCTGTCAGAGGTAGTTGAAAAACAATGGCCAGTAAACAGCATTATTCATTTTTGATGAGTTTTTTTAAGTTAACCTTAATACATTTTTTAATTATTCTGTAAAACCTTGTCTGTGAGGGTGTGGGTCTGAGTATACGAGCGGTGAAATGCAATATAAGCAAAAGCATGGAAATGAATACCTCTCTGTGGTAAAGTCAGACATATACTTAGATGTTCAAAATAGACAGTGCCGAGCCAGGGCAATGACACAAACTTTGCAGCTGATTGATATTTCTTCCACTCCACTGTTGAAGGTTGCTCTACCTAAGATGACACACCAGTTCATTGGACCCCTATATGCAGACTGTCTGTAAAACCTGTAGGAGTAACTTCAGTAGGAATCAAGGCAGTCCACAGAAACTTCCTGTCCTGCATGGGGCCCACATGTGTCTGGTGTCCTCTATCCTTACACACATATCAACAAAGCCATTGAGGAAACAAACATATTAATTACATAAAGCCTCTCAGGCAAGACTTCATTTTTTTCTGAAGCTTTAATTCCTCTGTTAAAGACATGATCTCTCCCCACATTATTCTACTTATTTGCTGTTTTTTTTGTTCCTTTATAAAAAAGGCATATATTTATGTATAAGTCCTTTTCTCATATGACATTTCAGACACAGATATGTGAAGTGTATGTACCATATATTACTTTGTAACCCTTGTAAAAGTGTCTTTTGCAAATGTCAATAAAAAGTTCATTTAAAAGAAAAAGAAAAACAACTGCAGACTCTGAGGCACTCTCCCAAAACTGTCTAGAAAGTCTTTATTAACATGGCAATGAAGATATATACATATATAAATGCCCCATTAGTCGTGAAGTGTGTCAATGTGTTTGATATGGTCTGCATGAATAACTTTGATAATTTTTAACAGTTTAAAAAGAGGGCTTTCAAGTCTTTTGTGGTTCATTCAAATCGGTTACTTATTTTGCATTGTTTTAGGGCTACACTCCCAAAACCAAACTTATTCATGACTGTTTGTTTTACCTTTTTTGTGAAACAATGGCTGTTAATATTTAATCTTTTTTAGCTCTTCCCCTTTTCACAGTGAATATAGCGTAAACTATGGCTCTCTCTGCTCCTTACTTCAGTTGAAGTGAAAGTCAAATGATTTTGGTGGTTAGATATGTTCTTGCCATGCTGCAGAGAAGACGGGATGTGCTCCACTTACCAAACCTGACAAAACCTCTGGACAAGATGAGTGCAGAATGGCATCCACAATAAACGTTTAATCTTTCTCATCATGATTTAATTATCTTGGGAAGTAAAACTTTTACCAAAAATTAAAATCTGACTGCCTAAAATGTCTGACAGCCTATGTTGGGACAAATCATATACAGACCTACAAAACTCCCTCTTTCAATTATTTTGTTTAAACTACACCCTGTTTTTCATTTCAAAGACAGCTAATGTGTAGAGGTACACAGCCAGTGTCAAAGACAATTGCATATCAGATAGAAACCCATTTGTGCTTTTGATCCCATGTTTTAGTGCCAGTGCACCAGAGGCTCTCATCTCCAACACTTTGAGATCAAATAATGAGGTTTTGGGGACAAAAGGCTTATTGGGACCAAGCCTGCACCCCAGATACAAATTAATCCTTTGTATTTATCAAACAGTAAGCTTGTTTAATTGGCACAGAGCATGCTGGGTAATGGCTGAAAGGGAACAGACAATGGCTGGGCATTTAAGAAAAAAAATCATAACTTGATGTTTTTGAATAAATGGGGATACATGATATAAACTGTGTGTGACGTTTTCATTTACCATCATAATTTCATATTGAATCAGTTAAAAAAAAAAAAGAAAAAGCTGTGGATATTGGTTTTAAAGTTGAGAAACAAAAAAGAAGTCCTGGACACCCAAACTAGGTTTTTTTGTTTGTTTTTAATTCCCAAAGACTCCAGACAAACAACTACACACAAAAAAACATGGGCATCCCGTATGATGAGGTTGGAAAAATTGTATTTACTCTGAAATTACCCAGTATTGGGTGTTTGGGTCCTATATATTTGTTTTTAAGGTGTCAAACTGGTGCCAACATAATTAAATTATCACTACTAAAAATGCTTCCAAGGTAATGATAAGAAAAATGTTCTTTTTACTGATTGCTGGGTCTGGTTCCTACTCCCCTCCAAATAGTTACCCCTGAAACCCTACCATTATTAATCATACTGTTCTGCCCTACCTCTCATTTGCAAATATACCAATATATGTCAATACCATTATATACTTCCCAGCCCTAGAACATCATTACAAATTATCAAAAAATGTAAACCCAGAGGTCAGAGAAATCTGAAAACATAGAGTACCACACACCAACAAAAATACACACAAACACGCACAAGCCTCCTCTCACCATCTTTCCAATCATCATCACATAAGGACCCAGGTACTTGTTGACCCCAAAGATGTCCAGCAGCCGAATGTACCAGTAGATGATGTTGACACAGTAGATGACCCGACCGTAGCTCATGAGAGGTGGCTCCTGGAGTCGCAGAACCATGCCAACGGAGAAAATGAGGATGGCCATGAGGTCTGTGATGTTCCAGTACTCCTGAAGCCAAACCTTCACCTTCTGTAGCAACTTCCCCGGCTCTGACATCAGGATCTAGACGATGGGAAAAATAAGTTGAAGCAGATTAAAAAGGATTAAATGAATACAAGTTAAAAAATGAAACAAATCTAGAAAGCCACTAAGAGAATAGAGTGTATTATCTTATATAAACCATAGGAGGGCAGTGTGCTCTCAACAATCAGTGAAACAGGCAGCTGAACAAGCCGGCATTGTTTTGCAAGTCACAATAATGCAGCATAATGATAAGTGTATAATCATATACTTACACCAAACTCACAGCACCATAGTTAGGTTGAACTGGGTATTCTTCAATTCCAAATAAGTTATTTTGTATCTAATCTTATCTTCGTTTTAGCATTCACATATCTATTTGTGAATAATAGATATTCATCCGTTCCCTTTTCAAACCAATGTTGTGTTGTATTGTGCAGGTTTGAAATAAAAACGTTACTGAACTGAACTGAACTGTTGAATTATTGAGTTAAACTGTCCTCTATTTCCCTATTTTCAACTCCTCCTTTTAATGATTGGTACAGTTTATAAAACCTTACAATACTGAGCATGTATAAACCATTTTTGATGTCTGATTCATCATTTATAAGGTATAATTAGTTATTTAATGTTCCTTATAAACACACGAAGACAAACTTTTAGATAATATGAATACCTTAAAATGTATTATTGCTCTAATGTTACATTGCAAGATAGATTTAGGTTTTAAAAAGATTAACCTTAAAATTAAATATAAAACAGTTAGGAGATTTTAGAGATATATTTGTTAAAATGATCTACCCTGGCTCTTTGCTAATGCTTTAATGCACAAAATGAGCATTTGAACTGTTTATATATATATATATATATATATATGAATTAATTACGCTTTAAATATAAGGAGTTAAATTCATTAGCGCTTTACAAATGCATCAATGAAAATATGACTGTTTTCATTGGCAATATATTAATAATTCATAACGAATCCATAATACTTAACAGACCATGAGTGAAATACTAATCATTGTTTTCCATTTTCTGTATTCTTCTTCTTATCTGGGGAATGTCCCAGTGGCAGCTGGTTTTAATGAAATGACCCAGACATCCCTCCTTGCTACACTTTCTGACAACCCCGTGGGGATTCTCAGACATTTCAGGCCAGATGGGATGTTCACACGTGGACAGAATTGTTGGAACCCTTCTGTTAAAGAAAAACTCCCCACAATGATCACAGAAATAACTTCAAACTGATAAAAGTAATAATAAATAGAAAAATGGTGTCTCAAGCTTGTAATCAGTCAGTCTGTCTATTCAACGGGTGAAAAGTAGTCACTGTGCTGTTTAGTATTGTAGTGTGTATCACACTGAACATAGACCACAGAAATAAGGACAGAGTTGTCTCAGGAGATTAGAAAGAAACTTAAAGACAAGCATGATAAAGGTAAAGGCTGTAGGACCATCTCCAAGCCGCTTGATGTTCCTGTGACTACAGTCACACATATTATTCAGTGAAGTGAAGCAAACATCTCTGGACATGGCCGCGAGGCTGCGAGAGGAAAATTGATGACAAATTGAAGATACGCATGATAACCAAAGAGCCACCAGAACAACTTCCAAAGAGATGAGAGGTGAACTCCAAAGTCAAGGTACATCAATATCAGATCGCACCATCTGTCATAATCTGAGCCAAAGAGGACTTAATGGAGGACACCACTGTTGAAGGCAAATCGCCAGACTGATATTTGTCAAAATGCGTATTGACAAGCCACAAAGCTTCTGCGAGAATGTTCTTTGGACATATGTGACAAAACTGGAGCTTTTTGGCAAGTAGCATCAGCTCTATGTTCACAGATGCAAAAATGAAGCATAAAAAGAAAAGAACACTGTACAAACTCTGAAACATGGAGAAGGCTCAGTTATGTTCTGGGGCTGCTGTGCTGCATCTGACACAGTGTGTCTTAAATCTGTGAAGATCTGTGCAAGACTATCAAGGCGTTCTGGAGCGAAAAGTGCTGCCCAGTGTCAGAAAGCTTAATCTCAGCTGCAGGTCATTGGCCCCCAGCTAAAAACACCCAAGAATGGTGAAGAACTAAACACTGGACTATTCTGAAGTGGCCTTCTGTGATCCCTGATCTAAATCCTGTTGAACATTTGTGGAAGGAGCTGAAATATGCAGTCTGGAGAAGACACCCTTCAAACCTGAGACAGCTGAAAGCAGTTTGCTCACAAGGAGCAGGCCAAAATACCTGTCAGCAGGTGCAAAAGTCTCATTGAGAGTTACAGAAATCTCCTGATTTCAATGATTGCCTTAAAAGGCTGTGCAACAAAGTATTAAGTGAAAGGTACTATCATTTTTGTCCAGGTCAGTTTCATTAGTTTGTTTTTAGGATAATTCTGTAAACCATAATTCAAAAGCAATGTCTGATTTTAATGAGTTGATTTTCAGTAAATTTCTATGTATTACTACTTTTGTCAGTTTCAAGTTATTTCAAGGGACCACTGTGGGATTTGTTTTCTTTAACAGAAGGGTACCAACAATTTTGTCCATGTTTACCACAACCAGAGAAGAAGACAGGCAGCGTGCATATAAAACATGTCTGATACAAACACTGGTGTATGCTGTTCTCTATGTACTTGTTGCTCACAGTGGTAGCAGAGGAGCAGAAGAGTTTTCTATACAAGCCATAACAAGTCCAGAGGATACAGCTGCTTATTGTCTCCATTATTGTCTGGGTTAGCACACGTGGTTTAAGGGAGAGGTGAGGCTATGAGATTATCGTTTCTGAAAATGAGTACACATGGAAACCCAAGGGAACACAGCATACTCCCATGCTCCTCCAAGAAGTCCAGCAAAGGTAAGAGATGGTCCAGTGCTCCACAGCAATTGCAGACTCTATATTTCTCCCTCTGAATTTAAGGTTCAACAATCACACAAAAATAATGCTTAACCAATGGCTTTTCATGAGCAGCTCATAATGGATCCATTTGTAGTTTTCCCTATTTCTAAGGTCAACATGACGATGTGGAAATTATTTTTAACCTCTGCCCTCCAGAAAAAAGAAACTGACTGAAAGTACAGGCATGCACTGAGCACATTTGTATGGAGAAAGCTCAAGGTACCTCTCGCATCTTTTCAATGCCATTTGTGAAGATGTAAGCTATGACAATCCACTCCTGCAGAGAAGGCCAAAGATCCATCTTCACCAGGACAATGTAATTAAACAACATCAGGTAGCCAACGTATGCCATCTGTGGGAAGAAACACAAACATGAAGGATATCAGGAAAGCACTGAAGGCAATGAGCTTGGGATGTTTGTTTCTTCCTCATTCTACACATCACCAAAGCTGAATCAACTATGTCAGCAAACTTGCTTGAAGGACTTGTGTGTAACTACTCATATTGAACAGCTCTTTGGTGAATGATTGATCCTAATTACAATTCCTTTTCATCGTTTTTCAAACTAGATAAGGGATGTAAAGCCACCTCATTGCTGTTTCTCCATGCTTGGCCTGAAAATGTCCATTAAGCGTCTCATGTGGTTTTATCTATTTCAATGCATGGCAGCTGTCCACTTTCAATTTTTTCCTCCTTGATATCTGCACTGTGGCTCATCATGATTCAGGGTTAGATAACATTCTCAATCTAAGCCTCACATTCCAAAGATTAGACAAGACGCTCTTTCACAAATGGATTCAAAATCATTTTCATTTACTTTTTCACTGACATACTGGACATTCCTCAGTTTTAATCAAATATTTATAATGCAGAGACATTTTGATACTAAATATTTAGATACTGTTTAAATTGCATTAATATTTTCACCAGGGGAATTGGCCAGATATGAAAAGTCTTGTATGACTAACATCTTCAAATGTTAAATCAAAAAGCTTTAACATATCGGCCTTAAGAATTAAAGAAACAACAATGGAGCATAGGTTGTCTTACAGCCAGGTGGCAACATTTGGTGTTGAAAATAGGTTCAAGTTTCTGACAGAGGCTCTCTGCAAAGGCTCTGCGAGCCACAGGAACATCCTCTCAAATAAGCAAATTTCATAACTGATACAAATATATTCACAGGCTGACAAACACTGTGCAGTCAACGACAAAATTTTGTTTTATCAGCATCACTGCAATGGAAAACAGCAGTAAAGTAATACTGCACAGTACTCATGCAAGTATGGTCATTTAAGGATTAAGTCAATAACAGGACAAAGTAGCTGTAACTGAATGAGTGCCAGCTGTGTGGTTGGTAGCTGGCTCTTGTGGAGAACCCTTTATTTCTTTGTCTTTGCACAACTTAACTATAGCCTTATACACTGCTTCTTGTTTCCAAAGGCAGCTGATCAACCAGATAATTTTTGGACTGGTAAAAAATGTTTCAGACTGAATCATTGCAAGAGTGATCCACCTGATGGCAGACGTGAAATCAGGCAAATGAAGCTTAACAGGGCTTATTCACGTATTATTAACAGATTTATTTATTTTTTTTAATTTTGAGATGTGACCCTCTTGTTGCTGCTGTCATGTTTTATGCCCCACCACTTGGCTGAGACTAGTCTGAACAGATGTCAGCAGTTGTCAGAAAGCAGAGTGAGGCCAGTACATACCATAATACGTGGCTTCCTTTTGAGTTGTTCAGGTGACCAAATTCTTGAAGTAGGAATAAAGGCATGTTCAGGAAAAACTTGCCTTTAGTTGTGTGTGTGTGTGTATGTCAATGGGTGTCTGTGACTCTATGTCTGGAATTTGAAATATACAACAGGATAGACCCTTGAGATATAGCCTCTCATTTTCAAAAAGGTCTTACAAAAGTTGGTCCAGTGATAAGTTGTGTACCAGTCCAGGGTGTTCCCTGCCTCTTGCATAGTGTCAGTTGGGATGGGCACTAGTCCCCAGGATGAGCGGTTTTGACAATGGATGGATTGATGACACAATACTTTAACAAGTCTGATCAAACCAGAACCCTGAAGCCAGAGTTGATTCACTTACTGTTTCCCTGAAATACCTACAATTTGTGCGGTAACTTGAGCTGTTAAAGTTAAAACAGGATTTAAAGCAATGACAAGTATTTTTCCACCTTGAAATAGTAATTCCACAGTTGATTCAACATATCTTTTGTCTTTTTTCTTTAATCACTTCCTTTTATATTTGTAGATATATCTGTTGCCAGCCTCTTCCATTGTTTAGTCTTAACTACTGAATCACAAAGTGAATAGATGGGCTGACTGGCTTCTTTTAGCTAAAGGCTGGTGTTTTGTTGAATAAAGATTTGCATTACTTGCAAGTGTGTGCACCCTGCTGACATAATTACATTGCACATACAGCAAGGGACCAGTGCCTGCTGAAAGTTACTCGTCTCTTTAGCTTTGAATCTGCTGTTTTCCAACACAACCCAGCACCTTTTTCCAAGTACTGTAACAAAAATCACAGTGGATTATTTTTCTTCAACCTGAAGGGCAAAGAAGAAAAAAAGAGGATCACAAAGAGAGAGGGGGTAAACAGACTGGGAAAAGAAAACAGGATAAAACAAAAAGCAGCTCTGCCCAGCACACACAGTGAAGTCCCTTCTGGTAATGGTTTGAGATGCTTTCATTGGAAAAGCAAACTGAAGGAGCCTAGAATACAGATTAAAAGACAAAAGCTTATATCAACATTACAGCCACGCACAAAACTCAATCTATGTATAAAGTCATCTGAAATAAAAGAAGGGTTCTGTAAGGAGAGACAGACACTGTCTTAATCATGTTATTTATAAAAAAAAATCAAATATTTCCTTATTGTAGAGTTTGTCAGGATGACAGTGTGCTGTTTCAAAGGTTTCACTGTGTGTTTACACTGTCAGTTATAAAAAAAACAACCTTATTCTGCTTTACTCCCTTTCACTTTTCTCACCGTGTTCCCTGTCTTTCTCTTTCAAAACAAACCTTCCCTCTACAATAAGGCTGGTTAATGACAGGGTGGAACAGGATGTTAATGACAACAGAGGCACCCTGGCAGGAGCAGCTAACAGCAGGGAACCAGGAATAGATGCGGCTGCAGAGACTACAGTACGCTCTGCTCTGACAGCGCCAACGGGAAGCGAGGTGTGTGAGTGTGTGGGCAGTGCTGCTGGAGCTGACACTGACCGTATGGAACCAGAACTTGACAATCGGAGCGTTGTAGAACTCGTATATCTTGCGTCCCATGGGTATGAGGCGGTGGCGGTTCTGCACTTCCTCGACATCCTTCTTTCTTGATGTTTCAGTGGATACCTTACCCAGCATTGCCTAGGGGAATGCAGACCCCACATGGAGCGAGGGAGGACGGAGAGAACAATGCGAGGTAGAGTGGGAGAGAGAACAGGGAAAACGGCAGATTGGAAAGAAAGAGGAAGAGGCGTGGGGAGACATAGATAAAGTTGGAGGTGAGGACAAATATATGAAGGGAAGAGGTGGGATGAGAAGAGTAAAAAAACAAAGAAAAAAGGATAAGGAGGGGGAGTTACAACATGGCTTCCACACAGTTTAACACCAATATTTAGGAAGCAAGCACAGGCAATGTAATCATTCCATAATGTGAGATGTGTGTTTACGGTGAAGTGTCAGGTGAAGGTTGGTAAACACAGTATGACAAAGACTCAGACACTCATGGATTGTGTCTCAGACAAACAGAGAAGCAGAAAAAAAGACAATGAAAGAAAGAAGACAGAGGAAAAGGATAGGTAGAAGGTAAGACATAGATATTTCCTTTTGATCTGTGACACATTTCCTTATCCATGAGAGAGGGTTCAGAGCCCAGTGGTTTCATGGGTCATGGGCGTAAGTCAAAGCGGCACCAGACCTCTGAGGGAGTTCATTCATGGGATTGTATTGTGAATCGAGGATTCTGTTTCACAAAGGCAAAATGCACTAACTAAAGTTTTTTTTTTAACAGTTTAAGTTAAGTGATAATAAGTTGACGTACTAGAGCAATAATTATGGATATAACAAAGTAAATTAAGAAAATGTTATTCATCTTTGTTCCAGTCAGAGATTATTGTAGTTAAGTTATGAAACCAGATTTCCAGATTGAATTAAACAGACTGACCGCTGGATTGTGTAAAGCATATAGAACAACAGCCCAGGCTCAATGGGAAAGAGAATTAATGAAGGTATTAACCAACAGAAAGTGTCACAGTAATACAGCCAAAAACGTCTAGCTCTTGTCATTGGAGAGGACTTTTTCATCACTTTTGGACTCAAGAAAAGATTTTGGCACACCCCACACTGTGTGGAGAAAATGATGTTGATCACACTGACTTTGTATGAAATAATTAAGTACAAGACAGAAATCTGGAAAGACATCAAAACAATATTAGAGTATGAACTGCCCCTGACTTTTGAGGTGCAAAACCTTGCTAACGTTACACAATAAAACTTAAAGCAACAATAGATATCTCGGTAAAATACTTCTGACACCATCAAAGAAAGTGAAAAAAGGGGTTAATAAGACCCTTCTACACTGAGAAAGTTGTTGCATATTGTGGAAGAATTACATGAGATGTAGTAGTTAACATATTGTGAGGCTTCGTCAATATTCAATCATACAAAAATCTAAAAAGTGGGCAGACTTTAAGTCTCTTTGAAAAAACCCTAAGAGAAAGTATTATTGTATACTGACAGCTAGTCTTGTATTCACTAATAATTTTCTTTAGCAGCATTAAAAAAATAACATAGAAATAAAGGAGTTATAACATTCTAGGGATTTACTTTAAATTATTATTATTTTATATCACATCTTTAATAGTTTTTGCCATCTAGTTTGGCATTTTTGTTCTGAAGGATGTCTATCACACGCTGCCTTTCAAAGTCAATAACTTGGCGGCTGCAGAGAAAAGTCTTCATGGAAGAAAATTCAGCTATAGTAAGCCAAAACTAAAGCTCATTTAAATGATTTATTTTTCTTGTTTATTGCAGATAAATTACATCAGTTCTTACACTATTTATTTGACTTCATTAAAGCATGCAGCAGCCAAATCAATACATTCAGGAGAAGGATGAAAAAGCTCAGACTAAATTGCTTGATTTGTAGATTTAAGAGACATATGCCACTTTTTGTGAAATACCTAAACCAAAAGCTTCAAAAATTAAATTGCAAGCATGATGTTCATTTTAATTTTGATGTACATTTAATGTACTTTTTTGACAATACTTATTCAGGGAAAACTGCAAGTCTAAATCAGCTGAGGGCAGCTGGAGGCCCAGGGACAACACAAAGGCCTCCTCCCATGTGGCCAGTGAGTCACTATCAAATAATAATCAATTGTTCATAAACGGGAACAATGACCTTCTGTCATAGTCACACAATTTTTATCAGCTTGCCCCCCACATAGTGAACCAGGTAACCATTGTTATTCAGGTGCAAATATACATTAAAAAGGAGCATTACACCTCCATTCTTGTCTTATAGCTATTATCTTGTCATCAAAAACTGAAACTTGGTATCATTAACTTAACATGTTATTTAGTTACTGCACTCTGCCCTTGAGACACAAAAACCCTGGCTCAAACAAAACATTTAAAACTCTATCTATATATATTTGAAATGTAAGATCCTGAGTTGGTCTTAGCCACTAAAAGGGGCACAGTTGCTGAACTTTTGCAAATTCAGCAGGAAACCAAAAAAGAAATCAGTTAGTTTTCCAGGGATTTGATTGTTTTAGTGCAAATATGTGAGACATATATAGCCCAATTTAGCACAGGGCACACATAAATATGACCTTTGAGGTGATGAGATTCAGATGCCAGTGTCTAAATCACACCATGCCTTTACTGTATACCCAACATGCAGATTATATGATCAGTGAGTGGACACCAGCTATCACACAAGCTCCAGCATTCATCACAGTGTGGTTTATCGGAAGCATCTGAGCCTGGGACAATACAATCTCCCTCTGTGGTGCACCAGACCATGTTTATCAGTATGAATCTCAGTGTGATTCATAGTTTCTGGAAGTGCATTTTTACAGTCAGAAGCCAGAGCAGAGGAAGGGGCTCATTGCAGATGCATCCCCTGGCAGAGGGACTGTTTGTCTTACACCAGGCTGCCTCAAGGACTACATGTGCAAAATGGCCCCTTTTTGAGTCTTTGCACTGGCTTGCTGACTATGCTTTATGCAAATGGATAGTATGTACAGTGGTGCTGAGGGCCGTTCAACTTCAGTTCAGTCAGGTAGTGGGACAACCACAGATCCTGCTTGTGTTTAAGTTAAAATGCTCTCTATTAAGGTCACAATATTCTCCATGAATCAGTTCCTGATTAGTAGGCTAAGTAGGCACAAAATGTCTGTTTATTAGTTCATATGAAGTGCGTATTAATATGTTATTTAACATGGTCATGTTCTGTTGCAAAAACTAGAATATTAAGTTGAAGTTGCTTATAGTAGTAGTAGTAGTAGTAGTAGTGCTTTGAGGTGAGTTTAAGTAAGACATTTTGAAAAGGAATAAGGAATGGGACAAGATAACTTTGTTGCTTCTTCCTTCACCCTTTTTGAACTAAATCTGTTTTTTTTCTTCTTTGTAAAGATTAATGATGGTAGAAAAAATGCTGTAATATTTGCATTTACTTACCATTACATTTTATTTTGTTGGATTTGTATAGATGTATACACGTGTACAATTTTTCCCATTTAGGTCATTCATTCAGATAATGCTTTCTGATGTTTGAAAAATTTTATACGGCATTGTCTTAAAAAAGCTTTGCTTAGCACCTATAAAATAGCTACATATCAAGATTAGGTATTCTCCCTTAATTACTGGTCTGTCCTTGTGAAACTAAGCACAAAATAAATCAAAGTTCTGGTCTTAGTAATGTCATTGAAAAACTTCTCTGCACAGCTGGATTTACAGCAGGTACATCGCAAGAGAGTAAAACCACAACACTGTGATAGACTTCCAATTACATAGATGAAAATAAAGTAACACATCATTTTAGTCTAACAGACCATAATTAGGTGTGATGGCAGCAACAAGACATTGCAAAGAGAGTATGGAAGTATTGGAAAGGAAAGTAGACACTAGAATTTCCTTTATAATTCAAGTCTCTGATGAGTACTCTGTACTTGAGCATGATCATGTTCGTAAAGAGAACACAATATGCAAGACGTCTCTCTATCTTCCCATTGTTTAACCACCAACAGAAAATTGAATGTTCCTCATTCTCAACTGAGACACTACTAATTCCACCCTAACAATCTGATGTTCATCCCCTTCTGAAGATAACTGCTCGTTACACTTAATAAATCAAATATAGGACGAGACTTGTGTAATTAATGAAGCATTTTGTATTGAATGTGGATCAAACAATTGACTTCATGCTAATGACTTTTTTACCATAAAAATTCAAGGATAGGTCCCACTAGTGTGTAAGCAGCAGTCAGTTTTTAGGAGTCTCCCAGAGAGAAATGGGATCTTAACTGTCAGTATGTGTGATGATTTTTGTTATATTCAAATATGTCCATAACAAGTAGTATTGAGACAATGTCATTCATTTATTACCATAGGCTTTTGCCATGTTGGCCAGTGCTTCAGCCACCTTTACTACAGTATTTGACCAAGTTCCACTGCCCACTGCCCACTTTCACTGGTTGTGTTTGTAAGTATTCTTTTCAACAAATGAGCACTTCACAGTTTTTTTCATCACAACAAACCTGGGTTTGTGTAGTTGAATGGTGAATTTCGTAATAAATAAATTAGCTAAGATGTTTGTAAGGCTTCAACCCTGTCTAAGTGTTAGAAAAATATAACATGTAGTTAGTGGGCTTGCAGTGATATGTGATTTTGTCAAATAAGGGACAAATAGCAGCAAAATAATGATTAACAAGCAGCCATTAAGCTACTTATTAGAAAGCAAAGCAACAAGCTAAATGAAAATATTGTGACCTTCAATAAGTGTCTATAACCTTTAAAATTCCACCCCTGATTTGAACACAAACTGGATGTTGGTATAGTCTCCAGACCTGATTTGACTGAAACAGAGCGAGTCCTGACCCCGCTGTACATCCAAGTCTATGCGGATGGACTGTATCTTCCACTGTGAGCGGGGAGAAAGTGCTCAGACTCTGCATGATTTGAGCTCTGCAGCAGCAGGCGGACAAAGTTATGTAATGCAAAAGCCTGGGCCTCCCATGCTCAGCAGCAGCAGCCGCAGCAAGCCATCAACGATAGGAGAGAGTGAGGGGCAGCAATCAGTTTGCATACAGTACTGTACCTCAACCAGAACTGAGCTTGGAGAGAGGGAGAAAGAGAGAGAGAGAGAGAAAGAGAAGGAGAGGGAGGCAAAAGAAACAAAAGAGAGAGCTGGGCAGAGAACAAGAGGGAGCAGAGGAGAAGCAGAAAGAAATAGAGGAGAAAGAAAGAGGGAAAAACAAACACGAGGGAACCCACAAGCAGCGACAGACTGAGACGCTACAACTCCACAACCATGTCTTGGCTGAGACGATGAGAAACAGTCAAGGCCGATTTTCCTGGAAGAGTCCAGTTGGCCAGAAAAGAAAAACAAGTGTGTGTGTGTATGTGTGGAGAACTGTGTGTGTATGTGTATGCACTGAAACACAAACTTATACTTGTCCATAAAACCAATAGTTTTATCTCAGTACGATTTTTATCAGTTTGACAATCTATAAATTCTTTGTGTCGTCTAAGGTTTGACTACATGTCTAGATTCTGAGATGCAGGGCTGAGGTGGGTTCTCTCACCACGGAGTTGTACTGCGTCTCACAGTAAGATCTTACTGTGAACTCCATGTCTTCCTCCTCCTTTTCCTTGACTGGTTTCTCTGGCTCCTCTTCCTCCTTCTCCTGCAGGTAGGCCTCCTGATCTTGTGGCATGTAGGACATTTCATCCTTGTTCTTGAACTCTAGACTCAGTATGGACGGTGGCAGGAGCAGCCCTAAGATAACCTGAGTGATGAGGAAGACAGGAAGGGGAGTTAGGGAAGAGAGCTGATAGCAAATTATTTTAGTTTCACTTGTGGCCTGTTAAACGTGCTACGGGCAGGGTTGGTAGTGTTATCTGGATCTGTTTTTTAAGTTATGGTTAAAATTGTCAGGAAAAGGAACAAAGACATCTGTCATCTAAAGCAACTATTAGCCTGGAAAAAATTCAACAAATCACTCCCCTGCAAACAGCAAACCAAATCCCTTCCTCTCTATTTGTGCGCACAATGCACAAGTCTCATGGCACACATCAGCCCAGATTCAAAAGCTATAATTACACCTAAGGGGCCTCTAAATTTATTAAAATGGCTGAAAAACTCCTCTACCACATTTTCTGGTGATATTTTAGCTGTAAGACTGCTTTTAAAAATAATCAATATTCCCTTTAAAGCATTTATGGCAAAAATAAGGAAGACATTTTTATTAAAATGCATCCCTTGCCTCAGAGAAAACACCTTTATCTGATATGCAGGTAGCTTAACTGCACATGGTGCCCCAGTGGTTTAAGCCGAGATAGGTCACATTTTCAACACCTTTCCTTAAAGCATCCATGCATATAGAGGAAATGGTAAAATATCATTTTGTTGATCTACGATTCTAGTTGGCCTTGATTTTAAGTTCCTAAAAATGTGTCACTACAAACTCTAAATAAAATGATGCAAGTTGACCTATCAGAAATGTTCCACACGGGGTGCTGGTTTGGCGGAGTGGTTAGCAACCAGGCACATCCCATATACATTCTTCTGCTAGCTCGGGTTCGAATCCAGCCTACGGCCCAGTTTGCAGAGTGTCTCCCCCTACTCTCTCTCCCTCTTTCACAAGCCTATCCACTGTCATTCTCTCCAATCAATAAAGGCACAAATTGCCCAAAAATACATAAACAAAGAAATGTTCCACAATGCAGACCCTTCCCCAAAGTTCCTCTACCTATCCTCTAAGCTCAGCTAAAAACAGGTTGATCCCCTGTTTGCTCTGTCTCCCGAGGAACAGGCGGAGGTGTAAAACTGTAAGAAACTATCATGCAGTCTGAGCAGGCTGGCCTCTCTTGTTATCAGGCATGTCAAAAGGCAGAAAGCAAAGGCATAAATAGAGCTACGGATGTATGAAAACGTTCTAAAAATCTTGTAAACTTCTGTGTCCCTCCAATAGCTCCTGGGGCAACTCTACAGTATGACTAACTGTGCCTTCTCTGATCCTCCTATGATACATCTGCCAACTGCTCAGAGGACCCACATGAGCAAAAGCTGCCCGAGGTTCCACCACCAGTCTTTAATGAAACCCATTCCCCTGACTCCAAGTTGTGCTGTGTTCACCACATAGGAGTGGATGTTAAACATGTTGAGCACCATATCCACATTTGATTTAATAATTAAGATTGGTTCTTGGGTGCCCTCTGGTTTGAGGGAACACTTTTGTGGCTTATGAAAATCAAGCGCACAAATAAAACTCTTTATGTTTGGAGTCTGGTGAAACTCCTCCTGTTGTCCTGCAGCATTACAAAAAACTTTGAATGGCAGCTCAGACAGTCTTACTGTACATAACTTTATGCACACAAATGCTCAAGCATTATGAATCAACTATTAAAAATATGATTGTATTATCCTTTTCACTTTTAATTCAGAAACCCTTCATTCTTATAAATATGGAGAACTTGGCATTTCTCAGGTGGCCTAATGTAGAATTGCATATGGTAATACTACTAGTTTTAAGGGGGTAATAAAGGGAAAAAATCTTCATTATCAATGATAAATGCAACAGTTGCATGTCTTAGTTTGTAATGTAATATGGTAATGACTCAAATAGCACTGTGTATACTCAAGAGAAAAGGAAACCATGTCTTAGGTACAACTATACTATTACTCATTTATTCACTTTATCAAGTTTTTTATCAAGAAATAATGATGCAACAGCCAAAGTATAGTCTATATTTTGTCATCATGGGAGTACTGCTGTGAAATCTATAAAGTCTTTCCCTAAATTATTTTAACATACCATTAATCATGGACACACCCTCTTGTCAAACCTGAATTTCAACATTATTTGAGATTATTTTAAAATCTCAGAAAAGTTATTTAAGCATTTAGTAATGCATACTTTACTTAAAGGTGCTATGAGGAGAATCTGTTACCGGCGAAATAAAGACTCTGCTACCCATGAGCACGCGCGGCGACTGTCGTAATGCTGCATTCCAGTAACCTCGGAAATGGGAGTGACATCATCTCCGACTTATCGGCGTCCCAGTTGAAGTCAGAAAAAAACATGCCAATCTACCAGGCTATTGTTAGCTGTTGTTAGCACGCCCTGCGTTGTTGTTCACAAATATCACATGAAGAATGTGATTATCACTATGGCAGCATTTTTGTAAATATAAGTCTAACTATACTATGTATACAGCTGATCCAGAGCGACACACCCCAGTCAGAAGTGCAAATAAATTGATTATTAGAGGAGCTAAATAACTGTTCACACTGGGGGCAGCCATCTTTGATTGTCAACTCGGGGGTGGCGAGGTTTCACTGAGTTCCCAGTAGGAAATTCTGACTTCGGAGGACGTTTCCGTTTCCGTTTCCTACGGCGAACTCAGAAATTCCTACTTCTGACTACAACTGGAACGCACCAAAGACGTGAATGAAGCCAAAGCCTGTGTTTGTTGTGATGCTAATGAATGCAGCTCGGACCTTCCTCAGAACTCTGCATTGCTTTACAGCTTCTTTTTTCAACAACTTACAGGATGCAAAGCGACGAGGTAATGTATCTCTTTCTAGTTACGTAGCGGTAGTTTTTGATGTGTGACAACAAGCCATATCTGGAAAACTTATAATCGTAGTTGTAGCCAGCTATATATGGCTACTTACAGCCCGGTGTTCTAAGACGTGTCAGAATAATATAAATTTGTTCTAGTTTTAATTGTCTTGTTCCCGAACTTGAGTATCCAGGCCAGTCCAGCCCTGTCCGACCCGACCACGAAGCTAAGGAATAGCATTCATAGATAACCTAATTAGATGCTATAAAACTCATCTTAAAGTGTGTATTTCGATCAGGCATATATCTAAAAGTGAGACTTTTTTGTAATCACTTAGAAACACCGCACAGTCTCTTTAACAACTCCCAATTACAGAAATGGAGATTCCATGGCATTACTGAAAGTTATGACAAGTCTTGGTTGTTTCCATAGAGTTAGAATGATATATCTTAACTTGTTACATATTTTAATAGAACCAATATCATGTGAAATCAGGAACTTAGTTGTTCAGGGACTTTGAAAGAAAGGGCTACAAACAACACCCTAGAAAAAAGCTTTTGACTATCCAAAATACCAAAGGAGAAAAACTTGCTTGAAATAAAGTTGTACACAGATTATTGTGTCTCCAGAGTCCTGGCCTCCCACAAGCTGTCAGTAGTGACCTGTCTACTTTTCACACTCCATTGCCCTCTCTCTTCATTATTGGAAAGTGAGTCATCCTATTCAAACCACAGTCAAACCTCAAAGACTGGAGACCTTGGTTTTTTTTTGTTTCTTCTCACCAGAACTTTAGCTAAAAGATATCATTTCAAGGGTGCAGTTTGGATACAATCTATTTAATGGTGCTGCTTTTCCAGTTATTTGTGATGAAAAAAAAACCCACTAGCAGTTACTTATTTGGTTCTACATCTATGATGTGTAGGCCACTTTTCCTTCACTGCAAACAGCTCTGAATTACTTCCTATCAGAATCTGATCAGAAATAGATTTTTGGGGTTAACGTTAATTAAAATGTAAGACCACTGAAACATAACTTTTCAGTTATTCTGGAGGAAGAGGTATCCAAAATAAATATCTTCCATAATCACAACATGTTAGAATATAATCTATTTTGCTGATTATGCCATCATATAGGCTGACAAAGTGCTACACAGATAATATTTATTTTATATTTACACTGATCTGCTTGCTCCCAACAATTGTAAAATGGCCCAAAGTTATTAATCTGGCATAGAAAGACAAATTTGGGTGAGAAATCATCTTACAACAGAAAGTTTGGTTCATGAGACATGCATATCCAGCTTATCATAATATTAAAATTACCACTGTTGATAAATGTGACACCTAAAAAACAATCCTAACACAATTCTATATATTCACAGGTCAGAGAAACTAAGCTCTGTCATCATTACACATCAAGAACTTTACATTACTTCCATGATGACAAAATACTTCAGTTAATAGAGTGGTTCAGGAGTGAGAAAAAAACAAAAAAACGCCAAAGTGAGTTACCATTTAGCACTTTCTGCTTCGCAACCCTCCCGGTTAAATGGGATTTTGGATAAGTGCCTGAAATGAGGTTTGTGGTGAACATACGCACATGAGATTTTTAATGTTTAATGATAAATAAAGTGAACATAATGAAATAAAAAAATGCATCTCATGTTGCCTGCTTTTAAATTGCAAACCCTTGTTGTGTGTTCAAAATTACAGTTGGTAAATAACTGCTAACAAGGGCTACAAAAATGGCCAGGGACCTGAGGTTAGGCATTTCTGATTGTTTTCTAATAATCAATGATTCACACACTATTGCCACAGCCATAAGGACCAACTTGATCAGTTCACTCGATTATTAGGAACTCTCAAACATGAGGTCACAATAAGATGTTATACACTGATAATATTGTTGTTGCTGCTATGTTGTAGTTTCATAGCTTACTAATAGCTTTTCATTTTGGCTGATTAAACTTAAAGCGATATTCCGGGTGCAGAGCAGCAGAGGCCGTTTTACGCCACGATGAGAACTAGAGCCTTATTTAGTGGTGTTTTTGTGTGAAAGTGACGGGCTGAAAATTCTCTAAATAAAGCGTGAATGCAGACCGATATCAGATTTTTTCGGTGGGAGTCCATTTATTTGTGTTTTTGGTCAAGTAAAATATGGCCCCGTCTGAGTGCAGAGGAAATCGGCAAGCGAGCAGGCCTGGAGCAGGGAGGGGGGGTTTGGTGCGGGCGCCCTGGGCTTCTGCTGCACAGAAACACTGCTGTAGAGGTAATTTCTGCCCTAAACCTTGTGATAGGACCCAACTTGTTCCATCCCGGAATATCGCTTTTAGCTCAAAACATCATGAAAATGTGTTTCTTAAGATAATCCCAAAGAAGAGAACATTTAAGTTTCATAACTGTTTGTTTTCCACACAGCTTATTATCAGCAATGATCCAAAAAACAGTAAAAAAAAATCTCTCAGGTTTTTATTGGGCTAGCAGTTGAGGGAGCACAATGCAAACTTTCGCAACAGAGAAATACGTCATCCCTGCACCACTCTATTCCTGGGGAGGAAGCATCCAACAGAAGGTGACATGGCCCATTGCCTCACTTACACAAAGGCAGACAAACACACAGCGCCCCTGTCCTCTAATGAGTCCACATGCTCCCTTCAACAATATGATGCCTCTGATATTCACATTGAGTTGCAAGCATTCTCTCCAACCCCATTCCTCCTATTTTATCACCAGGAAATTTACCATGGAGGCAATGTCACAGGGGCAAAAATATAACAACTTAAAAGCAGCCTGAATGGGGCTGTTGTCTGGGTGGTGGAAACTATGGAGAAACAGGTGTAGAAAGTGACCCATCATTTTTACAGGTAGTATGAATTTAAATGTAAGCAGCACTCCATCCAGATTGATGAATATGAAGATTTGCATGGAAATGACCATATGCCCTGTTTTCTGCTGAGTCTTTGTTTGATAAATGAAGGACATTATTTCCAGAGCAACACAGGAATCTAAAGATGCTCTCTGTACTTAAGAAATCAGCATTCATCTAGTAATTTCACATTACCTTTCCTTTCTACAAACATCTGTGAGGTTTTATCATAGCCACTCTCCTCTTTTCTGTGAGCCACTCAGCAGTGTGATTTGGGCCAAATCATCAGTAGTTTCTCAGGGAGGTGACGACTGTTCTCATTACATCCCCTGTCCAAACTTTCTCAGGCTCTGAGGGGATTCATTTTTCTCGCATGCCTGTCTCTTTAACACCAAAGTCATGAGCTCCTTCTGAAGATTTCTAACATAGGAAATATAAGTACACTTCACAGTGTCCACTGGCTAACCCAAACAACTGCTCCACTTCCTCTACCTTCAGGCCTGAGTTCTTGCGCATGCGCAGGCGTCCCATCCACATGTCAGTCAGCAGCATCTGACTGCAGGTGTGAGCGATGAAATCCCTGTGTTTGGCTGCTACCGCCAGCTGCAGGCAGGTGGCGTTGCTCCAGTTCTTTAGCTCATACGTCAAGAGTTTCATGGCCATCTGCTCGTCCTGTTTATAGGACTGGTCCAGGAGTTCCACTGCCAGCTGGCCAAACTCTCTGGGAAATGATATGCAGAACGTATACAGGCACACAAAGACACAAAGAGAGACAATGAAACATTTTGCGCAAGCAAGTACAAATTTGATTAAACTGGTCAAGGAATCCCTGACCATCTGGACACAAATTGAATTGATTGAATCAACGTTTAAATACTTACACACACTCACACCCACACACCCACAGAGTACATACACACAAACACATACACAGAGCAACAGCATTTCTCATATCAACACAGCATGTAGACATGGTCAAGGCCAAATAAGACATGCATATTCAATTTCTTTAGGAGCTGCACATATGGACAAAGAGCAGGGGGTTAAATTCTCACTAGTTATTATATCTGAATCTTTGACCTGGGTGGGTCATTAAAGCTTATTGTGAAATGCTTTTTGGAGAATTTAAAGGGCCCATATTCTGCTTCTGTTAGTTTTACATGGTCATTGGTATATTTTACATGTCTCCTCTATGTGAAAGAGTACTTCAATATGCAAGACAAAAAGCCTGTGGCACTAAGACTTCTCCCTTTCCTATAAGCACCAGTAGCTGCCTTAAAGGGCCTGTCCCCCTTCCACTATCACCCAAAGACAGTGATAACGTGGAGCCAAGGAGTACTCAACTAACCAAAATGGTCATGGGGACTGAGCCCATGGGGGTTATGGGAGCCTTAAGCCTTAAGAATACAAGTGGATCAGGGTATCAATACATGCATAATTAAACATCAGTTAAATACTCTAGCAGTCATAGAAAGTAAATGTATGAACCTGAGTTAAAGAGTTAGGTCAGGTTTTTTGGGTGGGGTTGCTAGAGTCCCATGGCACTAGCCAACATGAGTGCCAATAAAGGAACTTGCTAGCTTTGTCCCTGGGGGGAGATGTCCGGGGACGGATGGTAGCTGTTGCAAAGTGGTAAATGATGCCTCCAAATTAGCCTTGTAGTTAGCCCAATCATAGGTTAAAATTACTCAAAAATCTGAGTGGACTTGACAACACGACACAGTAAGTTTCTTTTTTGTGTTTAACTTTTTCCTCAACAAAGCCCCTGTTTTAGGAACTACTGTTATGCAAAAAGAGATTTATCTCCCAAGGGACAAAGCTCACAAGTTCATTTAATTACAATTTTATATTACCATACCAGTGCCATGGGCCTCTGGCAAATCCACTTCAAAAATATGAACTAACCTTTCAAGGCAAAATATGGTCTCTCTAAATAACTGATTACAGAGTCAGGGGGTTAAAATGCCAAATAATTGGATACAATTGCTAACACAAAGAGGAATATAAAAGAGGAATATAAAACATAGTTATATATATGAGGATGTTTGTTGTAATTCACAAATGCATGCTTCAGCATGGATGTTCTAAATGTCTCAATATTGAGGGAAGAAGTGAACATAATCTATTGAAATCACTTTAAAAACAGGTAAAGGACAACAGGATGAACATGTGGTGCATAGTTGCACTAAAAGTTATAAGACCTTTCTTTGAAGAAGTACTAGCTCTGTCTTTAAAAACTTTGACTGGAACCAAAGGCCACCAATTGAAGCACCAGTTGGACTATGTCTGTACGTATGTCTAGTCTCTGGAGAGAAACCAGTTTACTTCCTAAGTGCTGCTGACATGCCTTCATGCGAGGTAACACAGGAGTATCTGTCATTCTGACATCTCTCCATCAGTGCATGCCTATTGGGGCTGTGTGTGCATGTGCATTCCAGCTAAGCTTAGGCAAAACATTTATCAATTTATTGATTATATGGCATTTGTTGTTGTAGATGAATTAATATGTGAAAATCTAGATGGTTTCCTTAGCTTAGTGTACTGTCCATTTTGCTTCCCGGGGCTCTAGGTAACACCCTAATTCACGCATCTTCCAACAGAAACACAACAACCACAGGCTGTAAGCTGTGGCAGTGCTTAAAGACAGAAACACTGTGAAATGTCACAGATATTTATGACAATAGGGCCTGCCAATTTGTGCATGAGGGGCCTTTATTTCATTTTTTAAGAATAAATAATGGTAATCGAGCTAAATGTTTTGTTGGATTTTTAATCAATCTATCCTTGCTGCTGTAACAGTCAGAAGAAAGCTGCGGATGCTCAGTATCTACTTTAAGAGCCCCTTCAGTTGAAGCTGCTCCACATACGGCAGTGCCCATGAATCAGCTACAAGATTTATATCTGACCACACAGTAAAATCCCACACCTCTGAGATGTTTTTACGGCAAACAAACATAAAGCACCTTCGCTTCAGACTGTACGGAGAAAATCAAAACTCCAAGTGTTTTTTCATTCTAATTTCAGCCTCTGAGAGAACTTTCTCCCACAGACGAACACACAAAGGTACACTCTAAAGCTGCAGAACAATATTTCACACTACAGTACCCTCTTCTGTGTGGTTTGATGTCTAAAACATGATACTCACACAGCTCGAGAATTTGCAGAGTATGGGCTTACAGCACAGCAGAAGTAGAGCAAATGTATCTGCTTTAGGGACTAAAAAAAGGGGAAATTTTCAAAGGTGGTTCTGGTTGTGTGTTTCATGGAAAGTAGGAACTCTCTGCAGAACGCAAACATTATGAGGTTCCACATATTATTAATAACACACATACTGTATATCCTTTGAATTAAGAAGTTCACATACACACAAACAGCACACCCTCAAATGAGATGAGTATGTGTATACAAGCTCTTAAAGGAAGCCAGCCACAGTCTCTGTGGACAGTAAGCTTGAAATAATCCAGCTGTATATGCCTGGCATTTAAAACTCTGTTAGATGGTATGTTTGTGTGCTGTATGTGTGCAGTGTGTGTGTATGCTCATCATTTTCAGAACCACCATTTCGGTCTAATTAACAGTCATTTCTATTGCCAGTATTTTATCTCTGGGTGATTACCTCCATGTAGAACACACATCTTTAACTAATGGTGCATTTCATTGGATTGCTGTATGTATGTCACTTTAATCATACGGGAACCAGGAGTAGACTGAAACAGGTCATTTTGCAGGAAGGACATCATCCTAATGTGTTTGCGTGTAGATAAATGGCCAGAAGTGCTGAAGGATGTGTCCGTCCAGACTTGCCGCTTGAATTTGCATGAATTATTTAATGCAGGAATATGGCAGATAAGTCAGGATAAAGGGATCACTTTGAAATACGGTGCTGGGCCCATTTATTAAATGGTATGTTGTGAATTATGGCTATTATACTTCTTTTCATTTTTTAGTTTGCCAACACTGAATTGAGTATTATTTTTGTTTGACCAACTTTCATTTGTTTGAACTGCTGGAAGATTCTGTTTTTCTTGTTCTTTTCTTTAGGAGGACCTCTCGATAAGCCCTTATGGGTTTCTTTGGCTCTCCTGCACATCTCCTTTTTGTTGTTGCTTTGTTTAGTTATGTATTATTACCTCCGCCAAGGAGGTTATGTTTTCAGGAGAGTTTGTTTGTCTGTCTGTCTGTCTGTCTGTCTGTCTGTGAACAAAATAACTCAGAAAGTTATGGATGGATTTTGATGAAATTTAAGGAAATGTTCAGCATGGGAAAAGGAAGAACTGACTCAATTTTGGCGTTGATCCTGATCCCCGTCTGGATCCGCCATGACAAAAAATGCGATTTTCGTTTACTGAACTACTGAACTAAAATAGATATCATCATGAAATCAATTGCTAATGGTATGTTTTCATGGTCAATGAATCTAAATATTTACTTGAAATAAAGGTAGGACTAATTTTTATGGTAAAAATCACAACATGACTGAGAATTGTGGTGCTGGCGGAGGTCTGCGCTCTCCGAGTGTTTTCTAGTTATATTATGCATTTTTTCCCTTTTTGTATTATGTTGCATTTTATATGTGCAATAAAATAAAATACTAAATATTTTAACATACTTTTCATAAACTACTATTAAAACCATAAATTCAGGCTCTATTGAAGTTATAAGACCCCAAAGGTTAAGCCATGACATATTTGTTTACCTGACCCATCTTTCACCCATGAGCTTGTACTGTAAAATGCTGCTTAATAAATATGAAGTTATGCACCTCATAAGTTTCCATTATTTTCTGTGGCAGGCATTTGATATTTAAAGCAATTTGTAATTTCTGCATACAGTTACCGTCATCAGCATCAGAAAGTCTTTCATTTGTTATGCCTTCTTGCAAAATGTCTCCCCTTGCTTGCATGTTTCTGCTGAGGGTGTTAAGTTAATTTTGAAATGTTCCTCATGACTGACACAGTTGTTCCTTTACACCAATATCTGATATCCCGGGACATTAATAGGCCGAGCCTCTTACCTAATAAAACATTTAACCTTCTTTTTCTCATCCCTCTTTCTATTTTCTTCCTCAAAATTAGGCCAATTTCTCCAAGACATGGTAATAGAGATGTACTGTTTGTCCACACGCCAACCTTCAATTGTCTGATTAACACATGCAAATAAAACATGCTGTTTTCACAGTGCAGAAATAGTAAGGACTGTGTGAGCTATCAAGCTATGAAATCTATCTTTGACAAAAATGGGCAGCAAGAAATCCCCTCCCCAGAAGATTTGGATAGATGATTTAATGGTTCAAATTTATAACAAGGGGGAAGAACAGGTCATCAGTTAACAATCTAGCTTGATGAGAGAAAGCGTTGCATTATGGGGTCTATTATTCATTCATTTTCTATACCTCTTATCCCTTTCAGGGTTGGGGCTGGAGCCTATCCCAGCTGTCATTGTGCGAGAGACGGGGCACGCCCTGAACCAGTTGCCAGTCGATCGCAATTAGTGACCCTCAAACGTTAGGTAAGAATGATCAGCACTACGTCCAGATTTTTATATGTTCTTGGGTTGGTCAACCTAAACATGATGTGATTTTCAAATAAAGGCAGACAGAGGCCTAACTCTCTTAGCAGAAGCAACTATGATCATAGATCATTCTGATGTTGGACAGGTAACTGAGCTTCCTGACTCTAACCTCATAGATGAGTCCTGTCCCCCTGTCTATCAACATAACCTTGTGTCCTACTGCTGGCCAAAAGCAATCCAACTGGTAACAATCATGTAAGTATTTAGTTTAACAAGTAGTACTTGTTTTGGTACAGCTTCAGTAACTGCTTTATCAGATCTGGACTGCACTTCTTTATAAAAAAAATGACACTTCACCAAATAGGAAGGATATTTTTGCCCTACTTGATTTTTTTTCTTTTTTATGTCTTGTGTCTTACTGTTTTATGATATTCTTTCCTCACTGTAACTTCATTGAGGTCAAATTGTGCATTAGTCTCCAAATCCTTCTTGACATCCTATCTTTAAGTCATTAACTTTTCTAGTTTCCTGTTACTCTTCATTTTTTTTCTGAAATAAACCTTTTAAAAAAATATGGTTTGTGTATTTGATGCAATCAGCTGAGCTTTCTGACCATAATGTGTTTGGACTGGATCAAAATTTGGACTGCAGGGACCCTCTCTAAAGCAGTGGGGCTGCTTTTAGTTGAAATACTGTGATAATGACAGCAGAGTGGCGCATTAAATAATAACTTCTATCTGCTTCCTCATAAATCCTGCTGTGTATTGGTGGTCTGATGGACACAGATTAGGGCTTCTGTGTTAAATGAATCTTGAAATACTTTACGCGGTCAGAGTCACAATTAGCAAACACACTATTGACCCAGGTTTGGACCGTCAGACTCTGTAAAGTTTTAAATGTTAACCTGTACAGCAACTTTATGCATTAATAAACACTAATAACACACATCAAAGTTAGAGTTGTTGCTAACAGATTGATAATTAATAAATTTACATTTTCTTTTAGACCAAGCACAGTGGGGATTGTTATATTTATGTGGATACTTCACAGGACCCACCTAGAGTTGTGGTTGAGCTCTTGGGATATGTCATCCACCATGTCATTCTCTGAGGCCTCATGTGCCATGGCCTTGCAAAGCTTACAAGCTACCAGCGCCTTTGCCATGGCTTCCTCGCCATGCTGCCAGAAGAACAGGGCCATCTTTTGACGCTTCATGAGCACCGCCCACACCATTAGCTCATGGAAGGGGAAAGGGAAGTGGTTAATTTCAGGGTCATCCAAATCGATGTCCACTTCTTCCTCCCTCTTGCGAGTCGTCTTCTGGCGTCCTCTACGGATTGGCATGTCATCCTAACAGAAATCAATAGACAGTGAGCAGAGAAGAAGTACAGAAGTAGACAACTTGTTTTATGGTGAGTTGCTGATCATGTAACTATTAAACTATGTTTTTATTGTTGCCTTTAAATGGTAAATTTTTAGGTGAAGACAGCAATACTTTCATGTATTTAGACAAATCGGTGGTGGTCAATCAGTAAGTTATCATGCACAGAAGAGCTTGGTTTGGCTGTTTAACTAAACCTTTTTTGGGTATTAATTAATTGAGGGAGAATCAGTTTATTGTCTGCATGTCTGCCTCAGCTATGGCTGGTGGCAATATAACTTTGGACCCTCGGTCTTGACTCTGCCAAGGAAGCAGACTGCTAAATGGCTGTATGCTTAATAGCCAAAACATGAACAGCTCTCCAGCTTAATACATTTCATACACACCATACACTTTACTTTTAGTGCAAAAGAAATAAATACTGTTCTTCTACCAGAAAGTAATAGTAAAGGTATGACTGTCTTCCAAATAGATTGTGGAGCATGTGCTCAAAGGTTTGTCTAGACTGATCTCTCTGAATTGTGTGCATGCAAGAGTAAATCCATCTCCACCTGCATTGTGTTGTGGCAGTTTGATTTCACTCTGTCTTACTTGTTAGCATGTATTAAAAGGTAAAAATTTGTTCGACTAACACAGTAGACTTTTGCTGATAAAATTTAAATGTCCTGTATGAAAACTGCAAAGAAAATTAATTATCTAGATCAAACTTTTTTTTATACAAAACCTAGGCCACAATTTAAAAACTTCTTCCTCCAAGACATTGCAATTTTGAAACAGAATCAGCCACTCTTCACAAATTCTAAGCAGGCTCTCATTTTTGTTCAATTACTACAACTTTAATGAAACTTTGACTTATAATCATACCGCAACTTCAAGCACTGCATCTCAACATCATGCCTGGGACAGACTTTCTTGTTTTCGGCTGAGTAGATGTACTTTTGTACATCACTTTTTGCCTAAAGCTTGATCCATGTTGCATGATAGTATATGTGACCATCAGCTGTTCACTGCTTTCACAACACCTTGTACAACACAAAGATTGCATGACATATGAAAATACTTTCAGATTTTTGACACCACTGCTGTATAAAGTGGTGTATTCACTGCTTAGTGCACGGTACAGCAAATAGGGAATGATTTTCAACACAGTCCTTGAATGTAAAGGACTTTCCTTGTGCATGTGACAGGCATATGTCATTGGAGGTTAGAGCACTGCAAATATTTCATTATGTTTGATTTTTGAATTGTTTATCCTTCAGATGACAATGATCAACAAAGCACAGAAACACCATACAGGCCACGTCTTACACTTTAAAGAAAAAAAACGTATTTTTTTTTTCTTTATTTTTGAGGGAAGTCTAAGATCTTGTCAGGTTGAGTCCCTGTCACTAGGGAGATTGATGCTGTATGTAAGTGTCCAAATGGCATTTTAGCAGCAGCATTGATCTCCAATAATTTCACATTTTAACAATTATGCACAACTGACAGCCAATCAATATAAGAGATCAGAGAAATGGCTTTCAGAGGCATTTGTATTGCTGCCTGCTTTGAAAAAGATCATTAGGATGTTTAAAGTTATGACAAAAGTAAGACAGGGAATCATCTATATACACTACACAGGAAAAAACATTTAAATCACACAGGTCCATGTTGTTATAATGCTTTATATAGATGCATCTGAAGTGTCTAAGGTTTGTACACTGATTAAACAACAATTTGGCTTCAATAGAAAGCAAGGCATCATGTAAAGATTTAACCAAAGAGAGAAAACCCACTGACAGGAAAACAGATACCAAACAGGCAGACATACAAAGAAATCGATGGTCACCCACATAAGAAATGAAAACCACACACACGTGCTGTGATAAAAGCTTTGCGATGTGAGAGTTCACAGTGTGTACTCTATGGATACACACGAGTATGAAACACATGTATAATGTAAATGTGTTGGGTCTGTCATTACCTATTCAGCTAAGTCAGTGGCTCTGACATGTATCATTAAGGTTGTGTACATAAGCACTGTCTTTAGCCATTAAGTCTTTATGAAGACATATAAATGAGGTTTTAAACTGGACATATTGAAAAATGTGACCCAATTTTCATAATATAGCAAAAGTTAATTATCATCCATTCAACTCACTACAGTGTTTCAAGTCTTTGTCAATCATGAAAAAATACAAAAATGAAATGAAGCCATAATTTCAAACCATTTTGTTTAAGTGGTGCTTAAGTTAGCTTGTTATTTGATTTATTAAAACAAGAGAATTTTGGATGTCCAGTCCAACTTTGATCATTTCTCAATCTGTTTTCACTGCAGTAATAACCTTTTTACCTCATCAAACATAAAACAATAAAGATAGGTAGTTCCTGGCGAATAATAACTTTTGTGGCCACAGGCTGTTCAAGGATGATGTAGACATTTTTAACTTAATTAACATTTTAATGAGTAAATATAATAATTATTGTAATGAACATACATTTTTAAATTTACAGTTTCATAAAAATACTGAAAAAGTGTTAAAGTGTATTTTATCTTGATGAAGATGTCAAATTTCATTTTCAAATTGTATTTCTGAGAAGAAAAACAGCTTTAGTGAGCAGCTCAAATTTGTCTTTAAAAGGAGGAATTATATTTCAAAGTCTTCATTCCTGTTCAAAATGTATGTGCTACAATAATTTTTACAGTCTCAATGTCACATTTCTGCACATAAAGACAAACATCGAAAAACAATATGAACAGAAACAATATATTTTGTTTTTTCATTGATCATTATGGGTACTAAAATGTCTTTGCACAATGTAAGATTATGTTGTTTTTCCACCCATTGTAGAAATACAAAGAAAAACAACCCCTTTAGACCTTAAAACAGAAAATAACATCGTTTTTTATCTATAATTTAAGGTTTGTTCTTCTCTGAAGGTTTCACCCTGTACAGCTTAACTTTCTCAGAAAAAAAAATAACATAACATTTAACAATACATACATAACAATAACATAATAACAAATTATATTATTTAAGTTGTAAGGAAAGACATCATGCTTTTGCTTTCTACCACATTTTATTTAGACAAATAGATAATTTGGTTAAAAAAATAAATGTAAACATATACATATGTTATAGAAAAGTGCTAGATAAATAAAGGTTGGTTGATTGATTAAATGAAAGTGTAATGTATTGATCATTTTAGTGCTTAAGCTCTGACAGATAGTGTTACAGGTTGAACAAAATAGTTAGTCACAAAAGATAGCACACTGAAAAGAAACTTTTTTTTAATGGAAATGACCTGTTGAAGCTTTTTTAAGCAAATTTGCAGCAGGTTTTTAGTTTTCTGTTCACACTGAAAATACACATGGAAACTAATAGCTGTGAACCCCACAATATATCCTGTCTTTAAATCACAAACATAAAATGTTAATAACATTTAGTCAGATAGCATGAACACATTAATACTTGTGTTTGACATTTATACGTGTAAACATTCTGCATAATACTGTAAATAATAAGTGCCACCAGGTCTGCCTTTCAAAGACTGTGAGGCACATTGCCCACACTTTTAGATGATAGTCTGTTGATTGGCTCCACATTAAACTGTTTATGTGGGAGAGACAGTGCTTAAGACAAGAGAAGAACAGAGGAGGAAACACAGAATAAGAGCTTTGACGAGAGCAACACTCACCTCCATCCCAAGCAGTTTCAAGGCTTTGGGCTGAAAAAGCAACAGAACATAAACAAACAGAACAAGACTTTGTTGGATGTATTTTATAGAGTACGTCACTCTATAAGCACAACACAGCGCCCACTTACAGACACATTCACTCTCAAGAAACCAGGAATATTCCTCTGCAGTAATGTATTCGCTTTGAGGATTTTATTCAAAGGGCAACAACAATGAGGGGTTTTGTGTTGAGTGACAGACAGTGTGCTATACATGCCTCTACAATCTCTCACGGTTTGGTGTTTGCAAGTGTTGAGCAGCATGTGTTTGTGTGATGTGTACAGTACTGTGTGTCTGTATTAAAGCAGGGCATGTATGAATTATGCATTCATGAGCCATCATCTGAGGTGATATAAATAGCACAAGTCTCCTGTGGGGATTTTCATATATGCTTCTATTTCCAAGTTTTGTTCATGGTTAACGTATGCTTGTATGTTTGGATGCATGTTTTAACGTGCACGTGAAAATGTGAACGGATGATTATTTTATCACATTTGCCTCTTTCAGTCTCAACCCTGTTTTTTTTTTGTTTGTTTTTGCTTTATTTATGTCTTTCCAGGCGCTTTGTTGCTGCAGAGGCAGACAAACAATGAGATAAATAGACCCACAAAGACACACACATACACAAAGTCAAACAAACAAACATACATGAAGGTGCACTAGTGTACTAGAGTACTAGTGTCAGGCATGAGAAAATATAGAGGGAATCAAACATATTTCAAAAGGTACTTTGTCCAAAAAAAGTAGAAAAGGATAAAAAAAATGTATGAAATGAAACTCTAAATGGTGAAATTTTCAAGAAAAGACTCCAAGGCTCTCTCTTTAAATAATTAAAATATTAAAATTCTTTATTTTCATGGAATGGTCATGTGGACCTTAAAAATCAAACTTTGACAACTGGCAGATCACAAATACAACTAGAAAGCACTCGGAGAGCGCAGACCTCCGCCAGCGCCACAGTCCTCAGCCATATTGTCATTTTGGCCATAAATATTAGTCCTACCTTTATTTCATGTAAATATTTAGATTCCTTGACCATGAAAACATACCATTAGCGACTGGATTCATAATATCTATTTATAGTTCAGTAGTTATTCACAGAAACCACATTTTTCGCCATGGCAGCCAGACGCTGATCCCGATCAACACCAAAATCAAATCAGTTCTTCCTTTTCCCAAACTGAACATTTCCTGAAAATTTCATCCAAATCCATCCATTACTTTTTAAGTTATTTTGTTCACAGACGGACGGACGGACGGACGGACGGACGGACAAACTCTCCCGAAAACATAACCTCCTTGGCAGAGGTAATCAGGGACATATCAACTATCCTATGGCAACACAATACCTCGGGCTTCACATCTATAACCCTATTTCATAACAGGCAATTGACCATATTCAACTGTCCATAAGAAAAGGTGGCATTCAAAAGCAGATGAATCAACACGAAGCTTGTTGGATTGACAAATTACAGGCTACTGGATAAAATGAAGAACTGGATTAGTCTGTTTTCTTGTAAAGTAAAGATGTGTTAAGATGTTGACACAATTTTGAGATGGGGTGTCTTTTTTAACATAGTGCAAAGCAGTGTCGTGATGCTTTTGCTGGTTTTCATCTGTTGAACATGATTATATGAATTGTTTTTTTTAGTTACAACATATCTGTTGCCTACTTCTTTTCACCAACAGCTGGAGCATTTTATGTTGTCACCCTCTGCAGGCCAAGCTTCTGAGTTCAAGCGGCATCTTCCCATTGGAGAAGCACCACTTTAAAAGAGCCTACTGTGACCCAGCATCTGTTAGCTTTATTTCCTGATGAAGTCTTGATGACAAAACATGTGAAATTGTTTCAGAGGTCTACATGATCATGCCATGAAAATAAAGGTATTAAAACTGAGGAAGGTGTCTGGGAGTCTTTTCTTGAATAAGAGAATCCAATTCTAAAGAGCACCTAGAACAAAATCTTGTTTGCGTCTTTTTTGTCATTTCTAAATGATGAGAGTAAAATTGGAACATGATTTTGAGATACCATTGATAAAAAATGCTGGGTTTAATGCTGCAAAACAGTGCAGAGAGTATTATCAACCTAATATTATAACTCCTCTCAGAATGTTGACTTTATACCAAACACTCTTTTTTTACTCAAGTGAGTGAGGGTAAAAATCTTTCCCATTTAGCTTTTTTTTAAATTCTGCCTGTTTTTAATACCCTCCTGTATATTTTAAGCACAGCTATGTCTTTATTTTTCATCACACCTGTGGCTGTACATAAGAAAGAATTAGGGTATTTTACACAATTTGAACATGTAGTCTCGGCTGGTCAAGCCAGACGGCCCAACAGCACTTACAGAAAGAGATACTACAACTTTCAAAAAAGTTTTCAAACAGTCAAATTAATGTATTAAAAAATGCTGCAGTTTGGACCTTCGGTTGAGCCAAACATTTGACTGAAAAAGAGGGTAGAACAAATTTCCAATGCATATTGTTGTAAAAGCCCTGAATGGAAACATTATTTTAAATCATAAGATAGTGTGTTTTCTATGTTTAAAGACACTAAAACATGTCTATGCAGCACAGCGTTATCTCAGGAAACTAATTTAAGGAGACATAGCAACAGAAAATGAGATCTTGAGAAAACAAAAAACATGGACATTTCAAAATAGAATAAACAAAACATTTTCTGCCACATTAATACAGGCAAACATTCACATCCCACTGCAACAGGTCCAAGACCACCTTTTGAGTCCTGACCAACCACTTCAAAATGGCTGCTTTAAGAAGTGTGGTATGTGCACTGTAAGACAAACACTACAGCACATGATTTCAGTGATCAGTTCCTCCTCTTCTAATCAGTGAGACGACAGTGTGTAGTGCTTGTAATGAAGTGCGTATAATGTTAGTGGGACTTATGATGGCACATGATGAAGAGCCGCTGCTTTAGATGGATGATTTGATGCATCAAGATAATAATAGTGTGTGCTGAGCTGACACTCTGCTCGATATGAAAATGAAGGATAACAAACGGCAGGACCGCTCTTGGTTTGACCAGCACTCGATCATTGGAGGAAATGATTTGTGAGGATTTATTGGCTGCTCTAAAACCTGTTTCTTTTATAAAGTTATATCTGTCTTTTGAGCTGTCACGCTGTAATATGTAGATTTAAATCCAGCAACTTATGCTACAACATGCAACAAGACAAACCTCAGCTACAAACAGTATGCAGTTGATTTCCATCTATTACTCGTCAAGCTATTTTACTTCCTCAGCATTTAAAACTTTCCCTGATGTTTAGAAAAAATAAGACAAGGTCATAGCCCACATGAAGTAAATGACATTCAGTATATCATTATTTTATGTGAAGTTCAATAACTAAGTTTACAGAACTGTCATTTTTCAGAAGTGGCAGAACTGCAGATGGAGCCACTTAATTTCCCCCACTGTCCTTGACTGAGTCTTGCCTGGTCCATGACTGGAACATGCCAGGACCTGTCCACAGGCATGACTATAAAATGATCCTCCATGATCCATCCCTCAAGCTAACACTATTCTAATAAGGGAAAAAGTTGAACCCCACTGGATGGGTTCTGGGGAGAGAGGCAGCGTTTCACAGGGACATCTTGCTATTGCATGAATAAGAGTGTTTCTGGTGGATTTTAGGAAGTTGGATGGTAACTGGCTGGAACTTGAAAGGCATACAGCTGGCTAAAGCTGGGAGGGGAAATTTGGAGCAGCTTCCTCTGTATAATTACACTTAATAAAGTTTGACTTCAGATGGATCAGGTCTTGTTAACAGTCATAGAGCAATGATTCAGCTAAGCTATCAATTGCTCCCCTTTTTAGGGCTTATTTGATCATATGGCTCATTCAGTACAATACAATAAGTGCGTTTACACAGAATTGAGTGCCCCAGTTTGGATCTGCTTCTTCAAAGGTGTAGTCAGCGATCTTCTAATCTTCTAATCTAATGCAGTATTTGTAAAAATGTAAAAATGTTCAAATCTCATGGTCAGAGTTTGTTAGATCTGGGACTGACAAAGTGTAATTCAACCTTTAATGATCATTGAAAATGAGCTTTCGCGTTGGCTTCTGTTCTTTAGATGCTGTAAATGGCCTCTCATGGCCCACCAGCAGTGCCTCCACACGTCATGTAGGGACTTTGGGACAGATCGGTTTAGATGTTATGCTATTTGAGTGTCTCTACACAAAGATCAGCTGATGGATAATGCGGAATTAAGTCAGCCTACTCTGGGACTTTTCCCCCCAAGTGTGGTGTTCTTAAAATCTAAACATCTTACACCCATTTCAATGTTTGAAGAAAGTATTTGAGAAACCTAATTTTGCCACGTGTAGAATTGGGTCCTACTGTATTGCCCAGCGCAAAGTGTTTTGGCGTAAAGTGCAGGTGTCTTCAGGTGTCTGCCTGATGAAAGTGTCATTTATACACTGTGCAGTCATACCGTTAAAATATCACACATGTGAGCCTAATTTTGTCTAAAATTAAGCAACATTTTAGACCTTTTTTACCTCCTTTCTGCCATCAGTACTTTTTTTAACTCACTAGTTGTGGTTATCATGATGATTGTCTCTTGTGAGAGTTTGGCATCATTGTTTAGCGAGGCACGCGGGTTTAAGTGGAGGCACTTATGAGAGAACAGTCAAGCCCAAAGGAGGGATATTGACTCCTTAATATACTAGAAGGAACTCATCCTTGAGTGGAATTAGTCCTCGGTTTTTATTCCTATTAATCTTGTTACACAATGTTGTCATTTAGTTACATACATTTAGTTATGCAAACCAACAAGCCTCAATGGTCTGACTTAAAAACTGCTGTGGTTTGCGTCGTAAAAACCAAACATTAAAGGTGCTCATAAAAATAAGATGCATCATGCTTAGCATTAATGCAGGACTGGGGATAAACACAGTCATATACTGTATGATCAAAACCAATACAAAACATATTTTGGAAACTCAAGTCCACGTTTGAAACTGACTTACCCTCTTGGGTCCAAAAAGGTTGTGGTACAGAGTTCTGAATCTCTTCCTGGTGTAGTTACACCGATAAGCCCCTCCCATGAGGTATTCAATGACCAGTCCGATATCGATGAGGCTGATGCGGTAATCTGGTGGCAGGTTTCCCTAAAAAAACAAACAGTGTAAACAACACTGACTATTTTATGAAGGAGGGTTAAAACAACACAAGTACATAAAAACAGCAACAAAAAAAATCACACTGTCTGACACACTCACTTCATAAAATCCATATCAAACTGTTTTTGGCTATGAAAGAAAAAAACGTGACTATCGGATTCACCTTGAAGTAGATCCAACTGAACCCTGGATATTCTCGCTTGGAAAGAACACACAATGTCAGTGAGTTAACGACACAACAAGCAGGAGCAGGGGAAATGAAATACAGTGAAACTCACAAGCAGATCTCTGCAGATCTCATCCAGACTGTGGAAAAATGTATGTCTTTATTTTGACCTTCTTAACAGTATATGGATCTAGGTTTGAATCTTTAAATCTGTGGCTCTTCCTCCTATCTACTAAGACATTGAACAAAAAAAACGTCCTGTCGTTTGGACTGAGATAACAGCTCTGAAAGCTCTTTACATCATTAATCTTCAAAGTGATAATTTGTCCTCGTGTAGATTACTGAAAATGAGGAGAGAATAAAATCCCAGGTGTATTATGATTCATGAAAAGAAAAGTATTTGAGGACAATTACAAAGAAGACAAAAATTGAATGATTTGTCATAATTTTCATTCAGGGAATTAATGAGATCTGCTCTGTGAGGTTCAATGCAGTCTTGAAGAAAAGGAGGATAAAGAAGTAATATGTCATTAGTCAGGAAGAGAGGGGCATGGAGAGACAGAAAGATAGCTATTAATGCTGGGAGGAAGAATTATTAATGTAAAAGAGGTCTATTCACAAGACGACCATAACCATTTCAGCCTTTTTATACTGCTTATAGTGCCCTCGACATCAACCCAACATCCTGCAATCATTAACCTGACCCCCCGCTGTGCCTTCTCGCTACACCAATTATCTGACACGTCTTTATACCTTCTTCTGCCTCCACTTAGATGTGAGATTCTAGAGATCCTCCCTAAACTCTACATCCATACCCTGTCCTCATATTAAAAGAGTCAAGGTCCCTTGAGGTAATGCTTACTGAAGCTCTGAAGGCCAATAGATTAGCCTTGAGGAACAGCAGGAGAAGGATACTGCTTGAATCTATACATCCACAGTTCAAAGAGAACACACAAACCTTCACATCCTCATGGTGTTGATGTGCAAGAGTTCAAAATGCACCAGTCAGCAGTCAGCCGAGCCCTTCTTTAAGACCCAAGGCTGTGAAGCTCAAGCTATTAGCTGTTTGTTTAGATCATGCATAAACAGACCTTTAGCTTCAAGCGCTGTTGCTTTTCAAGGAGAAGTGAGTTGACTGAAAACAAATTTTTCTGCCTTCTAACAGCCCAGTTCATGTATTTAAACGGATTAGTCAATCTGCTGTTATGGCAGATAACATCCGTCCACCATACTTCTAAAGCCCATCAAACAAAGGTCAAATTTTTGGTATCAGTATAACATTTTCTGAAAAATATTGTCTTAATTATTAATTATCAAGAAATAAAAGAAGGTCCAAACCATACAAAATCAGAGTAGATAGTTAACTTTCTTAATGTTAGAAATGGAAGATTGTCGAGTAAGCAGAATGCTCCAGCTGTGTTGTTAAAAAAAAAGAAAAAAAAAGTAATAATAATAATAATAGGCCATTTTTTGCCCTTTGGCCTTCATCAGAGTCTGGGTATGGATGAGAATTTGTTGATATAAATTCTATTCTTGATACTGCTCATGTAAATCATTCTTTAATGATACCCTTATCCACTCCTTTGGATTTTATGCGGCCAAAACACATGTCACTCCAGATATTTAACGTCAGACTGCACAGACAAAAGTAAAGTAAATTTCTTTCTGTAAAAATTGAAGAGACAATTTTGACCACTTCTATCCCCTGCTTGCCGTGAGTACATTTTTGACCTCTTCTGCTTACTGCCTCTGATAAGAGCATGACTCCTTGAACATGTAAAACAAAGTTATATGGGAATAGCTAATATTTATTTAAGAGAGCTGTTATCCACTTCCGGACTGGAATTGGTTTATAATTCCCAACCCCATCAGAGTGATCAAGACACACTTTCCAAACGTGATGTAAATGGCATAACTTTAAAAGATGTAAAATAAAAATCCGAAAGATAAAAAAAGGTTTATTTCTATAACGCAATAAAAAGTTAGATAGCGTATCATCATGTCCTTATCTGTGTGAGATCATTTGAAAAAGATTACATTGAAAAAACACAGTTTATACAGCCAAAAACATCTGGAAATTCCTCTCTATTTTCACAGAACAATATACATTCTAGATTTTCGGTGTTATAACTCTAATACTTGAAAAAAACTGATAACAAATGGGTGCGTTTCCATTTAGCTGTATCATAACAGGGATGGGGCTTTTATTCCCTTAAATCTTTCCTATTTCATTTCACCAAACCATCTTTGCAGATGCCATAGCCAGCCACTGGCCGAGATTATCTTATGAGGTTTTATATGGCTGGTTGCATTTCAGTTCCTCATCTTCTCTTTAGAAACCATGGAATACATTTTTACATGTCAAATCAACCTTCTACAAATTATATTTGCTGTGTGCTTCTAGATGACCCTGATGTAGACCAGAAGTCAAAATGCATTGGTCTACTCATGTTGATAAAACTGTTGCAGATGCCTTCTGTTTTTCCACAGATCACATATTTTACACTGTTAAAGCATGTCTAAACTGGTTGAGAACATATTTTTAAAGTCTCTCGACTGGAATGTCCCTCAGATATTACTTTTGTATTATGCCTAAAAACCCCTCCATTTAATCTCTGCTCTTAACAGGCTGCACAAGTTTTTCAGGACCATGTCTCCTTCAGAAAGCGGACATAGCCTCTGTTTTGCAAAAGTATTATCAATTTCCTTTTCCTGGACACCCCTGTCAGTCAAGCAAAAGTATCTCATCTGGTCATATCATAAGAAACAGAGGGAGAAGATGGAGTTTTCTCATTGGTTGGTTTACAGATAAGTCATGAACAAACCATCTAGCACTCTGACCATTCAACATGTATTTTACATAATTTATGATCTATTAGACATTTTCCTCTATTCTCTACATGTTGTTCACATTGTGCCAAAACTGTACGCAGTTGAAATGAAAATAACTGTTCATGTTGCATTTTGACAGAAAAAAAACAGACAGAAAAACAGGCTTTAGCACTCTTTGATAGTTAATTCATTTAACTTTGAATGATCATCTTTATAATAGTCTTGGTTCTTGTAAAGCTACCATGATCCACACCACAATGCAACGATTACACTGACCCTTCTTCTTTCAAAGAGTCGACCGTAAGAGTACTTTCTAACATTTGCTGTTTCTCTGTACTTTTGAGACCTGGGGCAAAGAGTGTATTACTACCAACTTGTCGCCACCAGGAAATGCACAGCCCACCTCCTCTGTAGGAAATCCAATTTCTGCTCAGCGGACAGCTGTGGTTCATGAGTCAATTTCCATGATTTTCTGCTCTCAGACTTTTCCTTTCTTCACACAATCTAATAAACAGACCAGATTGAACCTGAGAGCAACAACTAGCAGCTCTTACAGCTGTTAGCGAGACACCTACATCTGAATAAAAAAAAGGAGACACTAACCTGAACATTACAACAGGTTATATCACAGAGGGGAATGAGAAAATAAGCAAACAGCAATGACATGTGAATCATGACACAACCTGAGGGAAGCAGTTCAATCTAATAAGCGTCATACTTTGATACAACGACAACACAAAAGCACTCAGCTACACTAAACACAAAGCTCTGCCAGGGGAGGACGGGGATGGTATGCCATGCACTACTGTGTGTGGATTGCATGTGAGGAAGCAGCATGGAGAAACACTGCATATTTACTCTGCAGCAGCATCAAATGTTGTTTAAAAACTGAGAAGTGATTATAAGATTCAGCCTCTTTAGCAACTCCCAGAAGGGCATGTGGCATTACTGTAATCAGTAATATAATTTAACGAACACCTCTGAGTGCAAATGGTCGGTTGTGCTGCTGACCTCTCCGTCGTCTTCAAACACTGAGATCACAGCTAATTGGCGTGTCGACCTGTACCGGATATCATATTTCATTTTGCCTTTTATGACAACAATCACATAGGTGCAGTAGTTAAACCATTAAATAAAACATTAAAATCAAGTTAAAAATCAAGTATTTTGAAAAATAAAAGTGATTATCATCATTCAAATTAAATAAGATCTTTAAAACGGAAAAAATTTTGCATTTTGAAGCTTTAAAACTCTACATGATAATGTGAAGTAATACTTACAAGTGTCTTGATTTGGAAATAACTTAAATGCAAAGGAATCTGCTTTATGGTCATGACTTTTGGATTTTTTTTATTTTAATTAGTCATTCATTCATTCATTTTCCATATACCTTATCCCTTTTGGGGTCACAGAGGGGCTGGAGCCTAACCCACCTGTCATTGAGTGAGAGGCAGGGTACACCCTGAACTGGTCGCCAGTCGTTCACAGGGCCACATAGATAGATAGAAAACCATTCACACTCTCACTCATACCTGCAACATGCAAACTTCACAAAGAAAGGCCCTAACCAACCCGGGGATGAACCGGCGACCTTCATGCTATTTGTTAGGCACTACCTGCTGCACCACCGCGCTGCCCTATTTTAATGTGTTACACTGAATTACACGAAGGGGACAGCCTCAAAATGTTATTCTTAAATACCATAATGGACATTGCTATATGGTGAAATAAGAATTGGCAAATGTACTAAATCACTCTGCTAAGCCCAGAGATATCCAGCTGGCAACACACCAGAAATGTTTTTTTATTTTGACTGAATTTTTAAAAATGGGAGATCATAGACATAATGACAGTTTTAGCAGATTTTATAGCTTACAGTTCCCCGAACACACACTAGAAGTTTCAGCCAGACTGTAAGAACACAGACTGAATGGCAGACAAAAGATCCTACACAAATTCACAGAAAGGAGCTGTGATTCAGGCGCCAAAGTATAATTTCCTGTTGAAATCACAGTATATTAGGGGTGGAATGGAATTTCGTGCCACAAAATTTTGCGAAATAAAAAAATGACGAAGAAAATTCAAAGACGCACAAAATAAAAGCATGAAATAAACGTGAAGGGGCACGCGCACGGCTGGTGATGTTTACCCTCCTCACCTACTGTAGCAAAACACTTTTTTCAATATGGAGGAAGACGAAGTGGAGGAATTAGCTGATGCTCCTTCGTCAAATAAATCAGTTGTGTGGACCTATTTTGGCTTCCCATGTAAAAAGACGAGAGAACAGTGAGAAGATTGTGGACAAAACAACAACCGTGTGCAAAATATGCCGCTACAGTTCGCCGTATACTGCAGTGAGTACAACTACCAACTACTTTGAACTGGAGACAGGCAGAAACTGTAAATTGTGTAAGTCTACATAAAAAACAATATTTGATTTTTGCATCTACTGTTGAGTTGACAGAATTTGATCATACTTGAAGATCAGAAGTATATGCACTGTTACAGGCTAAATATTATAGTTCACAGTTCAGACATTTATAGGTCTAAACTGCAGCTCTGAGGACTGCTATTTGTTTTCCTTTTCATTCAAGAATGTAGTTATCCTGATTGTTACAACAACAAAGCACTTTTTATTGAGATTTTAAGTTTTTATTTGCACTGTAGTCTAAATAAGAGGAAAAAAATGCAATTTTGTTTTTTTCAAAGAGCATTTATTTTGTACTGATGCAGCAATATTTTTTGTATGTCTGCATTAGGAAGAAAATAAAGAAAATGAAATTTCTTGTACAACTTCCTACTGTTGGAGATTTTCTATAATCTTTATTTTGTATCATGGGTATTTCGTATCGTGAGCCCTGTTTCATATTTCGTATCGTTTCGTGAGTTGACCAGTTCGTTACATCCCTACAGTATATTATAGGTGAAATCAGAAAAGAGTCACAATCTTGTCTTTTGTTTCACACCTCTATCTTTTCAGTTTAAAACAAAATCTTACTCTATTCCTGCATGTATTTGTTTTTTCATAATTTTGTACAGAGTAGCTCAATTATACTGTAGTACCCTGAACATCGACACTCTCAACTGGCTGAGGTTGCAAGCACAAAACAAGAAAAAAATCTTAGAGATTCTGGCTAATGAGGAGATAACTGAGTTTATATTGCAACCCTGTTTGGCAGTTTTTAAAAAAGCATTTTTGGTGGATAAGGCACCTTGGTGTGAGGCTGCTATGTTGAGAGTCTGGCGCAGTAGACAGCATGACCTGGAGGTATAAATATAGAATTTGTTTAATATGTTCTCCAACTTTATTGGTAGCAGCAGAAAAATGGTATGACAGCAAACAGTTGACTGCAACAAGTCTGGAATCCCATTTCAACCCACTCTACTGGTCTAAGCTGGTAGTACTTTGCTACCTGCCAAGGTTTTTCTTTATGAGGCATTTTTAGGGGATGTATAGCATCAATAGCCAAGCTTAAAAAAGTACTTGCTATAGATCAAAATGTGTGTGAGCATACAAAAAAGGGAAAACTAGTAGTGTAGCAGTAGTGTAACCAGTAGCAGTAATTTCAGTAATTTCTGACTTATCCACTGAGCCATCAAGATTATTTAGACATTTAAACAATGATGTCCTTATTCTTAGATAAGTGTGATCTATCCTCAGAAAGAAATTAAAAGTATTAATTTGATGTAATTTAACAATTGGTTAAAATTAATGCATTAATGCAAACAGCCCTAGCTAAAACACAAACAAGATGAGATTTCATAATTGTCAACGAAACCCCACATCATGATCAACAGTTGATGAAAGAAACCAGGATTAAAACTTGGAAAGCCAGTCGATACATGTTATCAGAAATAAAACAATTAGAAGGTGATATTTAAATGCAAACCAAAACAGACACGAATAAACTGTACTGAGTTCTTTCTTCATAGTTGCTCCACTACAGCCCCAGCTGGCTCAAACTCAAGTTCTGTGGATAAAGCGATGTTTAAAACATGTAGTGTTTGTTTATCACGGCAGTGCATGCCTCAGAGAAAGAACAGAGTAAATTGCAAGAGAGTCATGAGAGGGATGGAAGTCGTGCATAGCTCTACACAGCCACTGCAGCCTGCAACTCCAGCTGAAAGAGAAGAGACGGCCTCTATTCGCAATTAACAGCAACTAGGGCAACCCAAATGTACACCCATTAAATTCACACGAACAAATACACATCACACACACTGCAAAAAAAGCAACTGGAACTAGTCAAACATGTGTCCTTCAATGTAAACATTCAAGCAAACATTCTCATACTGAGTGCTTGAACAGCTATGGCGCTAAATGGACGGCAGTGATGGTCGTACCTTTTTTACATCTCTGACGAGGTGATACAGCGTGTTGGACGGTCCATGTCTCTAAAAGAAAAAAGGAAACACAGCAATAAGAAGTTAGGACAAGGTTCTAGTTGAGAAATTTCCCATTTCCAATTTCCAAATGAGAGATGAAGCTGAATGTCCAGGGAAATCTTGATTGAATTTGTCCTCGTTTCATGTCTAAGTTCCTCAATGGTGGAAGTTGTTTGGGATCACAGGAAGCAGTGATTGCAGTGAAGGGATAACAACTGCAGGGAACTACTCTGATAACTGCACACAAAAGTATCTGCAGGCTGAATGACATTTTTCTTACATAAGGTCAAAAAAGTCAAGTGAAGTAAGAAAAATAATAATTCATTTGTAAAAATACGAGACACTGCTGGCTGTTCATTGTGCAGGTGTTTCCCCAGTTGAGCTATACAGCCTTAACTCAGACTCATATATTCCATTTTTCAGGCTTCTACTTCTTTAAGGACCTTTACTCTTGTCATGGTCCTCTCTGATTGGTTGCCTGGTCACTCTGCGGTAACTGGTCAGTTCAGGTCTTCTCGATGTCACATTCTATTCTACAATCTATGCAAAGTGCTCTCAGCTGCAAAACTGTACAGAAGTCCAAATGCCACAAGACTGACAGATGTTTGAAGAGTTTGACAATGAATGGGTCATGATGGATGAAATTATTTCAGGTAGCCAAACTGTGAGACAAATACGAGCCAAATTCCTAAAACTGACCTTTGTGTTCCTGCATTGTTAAAGAAATGCACTCTTCTGGTGAAAAAGACCACCAATGAAAAAGATTCAATTTATTATAACCAGTAAAAGGAGTTATTGGCTCTATACATCTGCATGCGTATTTGAATCATTCTCTAGTAAGTTTTCAGTTTTCATGAACATGCGAAACATACTGGTTACAGCCAAAGAAAGATCAACTTTTAAGACAGTTGTTTGCAGACACGATTGCAATCCTGTCATAGCAGGTAAACTGTGACTGAAATATACTGGGTTACTGTCACTGGCTGTATATATATATATTTACTAAGATAAAAATGCCCAGCTTGCCATTCTCTACATAAAAGTATTAGTATTTGTAAAAAGTATTTGCTATTTCTGGTGTGAATGGCTGAAGCTCATTATCCCAGCTGTCTACAGCAGGAGGATGGTTCCTGGTGTTTTTTCTAAGTAGATCCCCTGCATTTACAATTTCATGTGCAGATATTTTACCGTGTTGTACAGTTCCTCCAGCCTGGAGAGTGTGAGAAAACGGTGCATACTGACTCCATTTTCAATCAGCAGCTTTACAAAGTCCACTCTGTCCAGAACTAAGGCATCCAGCATCGCCTGCTCCAGGGAGCCGACCTACAGTATGTGGGAGAAGCATATAAGAACTGATGATACCATATACAGCCCACACGACATAGTACTTACTGTACAGGAGTACAGCAAGGAAATAAATAAAGACAACCTGGATTATTATGTAAGCATTCCAGGAAGCTGTGTTTTGTGTGCTGTATCAGCTTTTCTAAATAATACTAGCTGTGGAGGACTGAATAATGTTATGCATGATGCTAGCCAAGAAAAAGGTCAAATGCAAAACAGTTACGTTTTAATAGCATTGAAGCAAGGTAACGCAACATGTAGCTCCTGTAAGTGAGAATAAATCAAGAGTAAACATGCCCTGTGGATACAACCAATATTTCCTGTGCGGTTGGAAGGTTTATGGTGCTTACAGGCCACTGCTGTCCGTAGATGAAGATCTGACTGCGAGCGATGTCCACTCTGTTCCACGCCAGAGCCAAACTCAGCTGGTCAGGAGCTGAAGCATTGGCACCTATAACAGAGTAGAGTCACAATGTCAGACTCTTAGAAAATCATGTTTATCAGCACTGGAAACTGCACCATGACTATTGATGTTTTTATATAATTTCTACTCTAGAAATTAACTACTCTGTAATATTCTCTCCAGATAACCCTGGTCATTCTTCCACTTGAGCTAGGCAAAGAGAGATGTTTTTAATTTGTATGGTGGGAAAACAAAAACTGTGTCTGCTGCTATAAGTGCAATTTCTTTTTCAGCTAGGTCAATTTCCTAAATTTTCTTTTCGAGCCTTTATGTATCTGTTCTTGCTAAAAATGAAGGTATGTTGGTAAAGCCTATCCCATTTTCTGTATTGGTAGGATACTAACCAGTGGCTCTAAACTGGTCTGCAATCAGGACCAAACATTACCTCCATAATGAGAAGTCATAACCCTAAAGTGTACAAATTCAAGCACGCAAAATTCATTTAATGAAAATTGTGGGGGTTTTTTACTTATAAAGTGAAAACACAAAAAATAAAGGAATAAAAATATACATTTTAAAGAACTCATAGATCCAGCCCTAAGAGGACAAACATACATATAATTTGTTTTATTGTTTCATATGATGACATAAAATTGAACACATTATTATGAAAAAAGCTCTATTATCCAAAGACAAAGAGAGAAATTAATTTAGATCTCCAAATGACAACCAAAATGTACTTATCATCACAAAAACACAAAATAAAAAAGTAGAAATGTCAGTTTGCTTAAAGTTTCAGTGAATCATTGACTGTTTGTCAAAGATGTTTTCGAGGCACACCTGAGGTCCACAAAAAGGCCCCATTACCCACTTTCTGGACAAGGACCACTGATGTACAGCACGGTCATCTCTTAACTTTATGATCAATCAATTATTGCAAGTAAGTGTGTCAGTGTGTCGCTCTTTTGTGACTTAACTTATGACTTACTTAATTTTATTTAGACAAAAACAAATATTTAGTTACCACCTCTGAATATAATGAGAATTAAAAACATAAACAAACACACACACAAAAACTTCTCTTCTTTTTTTCTATACTGTCATTGTGTGGGCTGTTGAGTTGACCCTTCAGAGCTGTGTGCCAGTGGTGCAGACCAATTATGAAACTATGAAAGCATCAGGGGCAGGATGGGTTTAATGAAACTTCAGGCTCTGTCAGACTGATACTTTAATGTGTCTTCTGTGTTTTTGTGTTTCTTCTGGAAAGATGATGTCCTCACACCACAGATGACAAGTTTGTTGTGATGTATCACTCTATTTTACGCACCATTTCATCTCTGCATAAAGTACAGCAGCGTTCTTTGATTTGTTGTGTCAGTGAACATCTTACTTACTGAGCTCTTCCTGAAACATCAACATGACCATAATTTTATCAGAAGGAAGAGAAAATATAAACAGAAGCTGCCAACAAAAGATATATCGTGGAACGCTGGGTAGATCGTATTTGTTCCAGATGGGTGGATAAAGAAAAAACATGTTGTTTGCAGGATTGACTGGCATACTGACAAATGAGGGGAAAAAAGAGTTTGATGGCAAAAGAAGACACATCTGTCATCTGTGCAGCAGCTGTGCTACACCTTATTGCTGGTAACAAAGAACAGATTAAAAGCAGAATCCAGCAGAATTGGTTTGTTAAGTCTGTTTTTGTAAACTGTACCTTGTAGCCTTGATTCATCTGAGTACATTTCCATTCTCATATCTAATTCATTTGAGGAAACACCCAGCAAATATAAAACAGTGTTGGGTTTTATCTACAATACTCGGTCTAGGTATGCAGGTATGTACAGCTCCTCAACATGAGTAGATTTCTGTCCAAGTTTTCTGCCTGTCAAAAGAAAGTTTGTCTAGCCACTGCTTTGTGTTATGAAGTGCGTTGCTAATGGTGGAGTAAGGTGGGGTCTGTATAATTAATAGTAAAATGGTAAAGTCTGAGTAACAACAGCATGTGCTATATATGGTTATTTTGGATGTGATGTTCCATTTGTTGGACAAAACCTTGTCGCAGAATAAAATGAAATGTGGAGAAAGTAGATTACATATAGAAGCAAACCTCTTTCTAACCTTGTTGGCAACAAATGTAAGGCAGCTTGACAGAAATGATGATGAATGTGTTACAGAATTGCTGTATCTTCAAATATGGACTCAGTTGAACAGTGTGATGTTGCACAAAAACAGCCTACCATTGCCATTAATTATTCATCTGCATACTGGGAAAAGTTAGCTAAAATGAGAAAGATAGAACCGCTACTCCCCTGTAGAGCCTTTAGAGAAATCCACTGTAATTATGGAATAATAATAATCCCTTGTGTTTACAGAAGACTGAGTATTTTTAATAAGATGACTAGTATCATTACTGCCCTATCCCAAACTTAAAGGCCTGTGCAGCATTACTGCAGCTTAATGATTTCTCACAGAGGGGCCTGCTAATGATATGCAGAGTCGACTAATAGGAGCTTTAGCGGAGGTATGTGTACATTATAAGGCAGCGTGGCCTTGCTTGATCAAATGGGGTGTGCTTCTCTGCATCTGCTTGAAGCATGGTTGAATAGTTTTCAGCTGACTTTACAGACCCAGCCTTCAGAATATTGACTGCCTCAGACAGTGGACCATCAATAACTTCAAACTCCCTCTGTTACACCACATCCTCAGTGGTACCTTACTTCCTGCACTGTCTCTTCCCACTGCACTAAATCTCCCCAGTCTCTAACTCAGGCTCACGCTATCCATGCTTTTACTTTTTTTCAGCTCTTCCTCTGTTCTCCCCTTACTACATATTCCTGACTGTGCCGTGCCGTGTTGAGCTTCAGGCTGTAGCTTAGTTCTCCAGCGAAGGAGTCTAATCCAGCGTTTTAAAGCAGCTCTCAAGCAGGATGTGACTGATTACATTTTACACTAAAAGCCTTAACGAGTCTCATTCACGTAGCAGTAGAATGAGACTTGCATGTAAAATGACCCTCATGCTGTTAACCATAAAGCACTTTTCACCCCTTTTCTCTGTCAGCTCATTCTTTTCATTTTGACTTTTTTTTCTCCTCTCTTTCGTCATTCGTCATTTCTCTACATGCCTTTCCTATCATAATATGAAATTAGTTAAATAAAAAGGGCAGAAAAGTGGAAAAAGCGATCTGGTTTCACAGATGGAGTCGACAGAGTACATGATGAAGACATGTACACAGTGAACGTAACAGGGCAGGGGGTGAAGAGTGTGGAGTGATGCATGGGCTGGAGAAATCATGCATCTCCACTGCTAAACATCAATTATGTAGAACACTCTCCCTCTCCAAACTCACTTATTCAGCCTCTTTTCACACTCTCGGAGGAATGAAATGTTTCTCTAAGGAACAATTCTTAAGGGAGTCAATCACATGTATCGAAATGCTAAGCAGACCCATAGGACCTGCTGTCTCTTTGCACACATGTCTAGGACTGTGTACTTACCGTGTTCACATCTACAGGTGTGTGTTTGGATGGAAGTGTGAGCACGGACTTAAAGGACCTTGTTAATGTCATACGCCTTGAAGAGGCATGAGCAAACATGATCAATGAAGGCTTGTAAGCAAGCAATCGAAGGTATAGATCCATGAATGTTACTGTGTGTAGAGTAAGGGTGTGGAGGCATGGGAAAAGAATGGAGAAGGGCAACAATGGATCACTTGGCAACTTTTTTGTTTTGTAGCCCCAGTTGCAGTAAAAACCCATACTAAACTTTTGCTTGCGGTAAATGTACAGGCTTAGTAAAATAAAGTATTTCCATCAAGCTGTCCAGTTCAGATCCACTTAGTTCACAATTACAGGTGTTTTCACTGTCAAAGGAGAAAATTTACCAGAATAAATTATCCATGCTGTTGTTTTATTTATTCTGATGCATGCTCATACTTCACATTTGAGTCACAGCACATGTGAGCTCCTGTCTCACATAAAGACCTTCACTTCACTTCATCAGCATTTGAATGGTTTAAGTTATTTTATGACGTTTCCCTTACAGGAGCAGAGTCTCACACATAGATAAGATTAATTACAATACACATAGATTAGTTGAGTGGCACATAGATGTCCTTGTCCTTGGTCCAAACATGTAGTTCCAACTAAGACATCAGCTGTCTGTTTCTAATAATTTAGAAACGATGCAGTTTCTTTGGATTTACACATGCACACACCAGCATTTTCAAACACACATAAACAAATGTCTACAGGCTTCTCTGCAGATGATGGACCGCCCATCTTTGTTTCTTTGATTGTCTCCAGACTTGCAAGCTTGTATTTTAACTATTTGTAATAAAAACTCACAAAGGTTCTCACTTGGTTCAAGGTCCTTCATTTTACATCTTTTTTTCATTCTTGTGGAAAGATATACAAATTTGCCATTACACTGTCCAACTTTTTTGGAACTATAAGGGTTGGTGCTGAAAAGGCTGCAGTCTGTTGATTGGTTATAAAAATTGTCAAGCACCATGCATCAGTATTTTAAACAAAAACACATGCCGTGCCATGTTCAAAGATGCCGTGGATTTAGAGTGATTTGTTCCCTGTTATTGCTGTAAAGAATGTTTGCACCAAACAATGCTACACTAAGTAATAGAGAGCTGTAAGTCCTCCATTGCTGTTCTTTGTTTACAGCTTCATGCTTCACTTCAGACTGCTTCACTGTGTCACACTACTGTGATGTTATGCAGTTATGTAGCTAGCGCGACCCTCTCCTCGTGGCTTTCATCCCTGCCCCTAGGTGAAGGTACAGCTGGCAATGAAAGTATAAGTGAGCCTGGGGCTTCTCACTTTAAGCCATTGAAAACTACTGAACCAAACCAAACCACTCAGTGGAAACACAGCTATGGTGCAGTCTCAAGGCATGATATTTACACCTTCACCTTCACTATGAGGGAAGGTGAGCCTCAGTGCAGCCTACATTAGAACATGAAGCTTGTTCTTGGCATTATTGAACTTGTACGTTTCAAAATAAGCTAAAGCTGCGCAATAATGCAGGAAGCAACTGTATTTACAACTAAAAGTATGCTTAAATATTCATCTGTGATGCACTAACAAATAAAGACAAATGGATTATGGCAGCAAATATCCACACATTTTGTTAATTTGTTCTGCTATCTGCTTTTTCTCAATGTCTTTATTCACCATGCATATTGTGCTAATCATCTTAGCATTAAACTCTCATTTAGTTTTGTACATTATTTAATTATGCATAAACATTTCTGATTAAATTACTGTACGTGGGTACTGAGTCAAGGCCACTGTGACCTCAAACCTCACAAGCACAGTGTTTTAACACTGCATTGATAGAAGTTACACATACCTACACTTAGGAGGGAAGATTTTTGAGGATAAAAGTCACAGTGATCTTCCCCTACAACAGAAGCACTTTTAATTTACCTCTAATATCTGTCATTTGTTATTCCTCATGACGGTATGCTCTTGCATCACAGTACATGCCTACTGCACAATAGAGATCACACTCTGAGGAGGTATGTGCCATGCTAAAAGCGTGCCACCCATCAGTGTGTCCTTTGTATATGTGATTCCTGACCACAAGGACAATTAATTTGATAAATGCCAATTAAATTAAAACATATATTACAAAAGCACTGGATAGGAGGACACAATACACTTCATAACTCACTGGTTCTGTAATTATCTGTCCCTGGTCACACAGTTAATGAGCTGCGGTGTTCATGCTTATTAATTATTCTGCAGATTTTGATGTGATTCTATTAGCATATTAAGTAGGTAACCTGGAAATCAGTGGGGACTTGTCTGGAACCACTTAGCTGGTGGGTTACATGAGTCACAACCTCTCATTGTTGAAATGAATAACTTGAAAACTGAGAAAAAAAATGTCCCTCTATGCCTTCTTACCATGTTGACAACATAGACTGGAACTGGAAACAGGTAACAGGTTAGGTGGTCTTGGCAAAACTTAGTAGAGAGAAAAGTTGCTTATCAAAGTCCAAGCTGAACTGATCTGCAAACAAACACTTAAATAGCTCTGTTATTAAAATATTAAATCTGATTTGAGCCATCGAAAACCTCACAGTTGATTGTGTTTCTGACTTACAGGAAAACTGCTTACTGCTCGACCACGCTAATGAACACAGGATTATATTAGAAGACAGTATTAATTGGCCCTGGTTAGACTGAGAGAAACTTACTGCATTATAATCTCATTTAATAGCAAGACTTAATGTAGCAACTTTGCTTTGCAGCCTCTTTTCTCACAGCCACCATAAAGAGCTTAATGAAGTTCTAGGAAGCAGGAGGTAAGCAACAACATATTATTTGACAAATCCTGCAGAGGTACAAAGGCTGGGTGATTTAAGCACAGACCTGAAGTAGGACATAGACATGAATACTTCATTTTACATACAAGAAGCACAGGGATGTGAAGTCTATTTTTTTCTAAGCCATTGCCATCCATCCATCTACCCATCCATCCCAAGGGATGTTGGGGCTTTAGCCATTGGTTCTTGGTTCTTTTTGGTTATATATATATATATATATTATATATATATATATATATATATATATATATATATATATATATATATATATATATATATAGATATATATATATATAGATATATATATATATATATATATATATATATATATATATATATATATATATATATATATATATATATATATATATATATACATAAATATATATATATATATATATATATATATATATATATATATATATATATATATATATATATATATATATATATATATATACACATACATATATATATACATATATATATACATATACACACACACACACACACATATATATATATATATATATGTATGTGTGTATATATATATATATATATATATATATATACACACACATACATATCTATGCCACTCATTTCAGCTGTAGTTCCATTTCGCGGCTTCTGCCTTGCTGCCTGAAATGCCCTTTTACAAACCCAAAACCAGTGAAGTTGGCACGTTGTGTAAATCCTAAATAAAAACTGAATACAATGATTTGCAAATCCCTTTCAACCTATATTCAATTGAATACACAGCAAAGACAAGATATTTAATGTTCAAACTGGTAAACTTTGTTATTTTTTGCAAATATTAGCTAATTTGGAATTTGCAACATGTTTCAAAAAAGCTGGCACAAGCGGCAAAAAAGACTGAGAAAGTTGAGGAATGCTCATCAAAAACTTATTTGGAACATCCCACAGGTGAACAGGCTAATTGGGAACAGGTGGGTGCCATGATTGGGTATAAAAGCAGCTTCCCTGAAATGCTCAGTCATTCACAAACAAAGATGGGGAGAGGGTCACAACTTTGTGAACAAATGCGTGAGCAAATTGTCCAACAGTTGAAGAACAACATTTCTCAACGAGCTATTGCAAGGAATTTAGGGATTTCATCATCTACGGTCCGTAATATCATCAAAAGGTTCAGAGAATCTGGAGAAATTACTGCACGTAAGCAGCAAGGCCGAAAACCAACGTTGAACACCCGTGACCTTCGATCCCTCAGGCGGTACTGCATCAAAAAGTGGCATCACTGTGTAAAGGATATCAATACATGGGTTCAGGAACACTTCAGAAAACCACTGTCAGTAACTACAGTTCGTCTACATCTGTAAGTGCAAGTTAAAACTCTACTATGCAAAGTGAAAGCCATTTATCAACAACACCCAGAAACACCGCCGACTTCGCTGGGCCCGAGCTCATCTAAGATGGACTGATGCAAAGTGGAAAAGTGATCTGTGGTCTGACCAGTCCACATTTACAATTGTTTTTGGAAACTGTGGTTGTCGTGTCCTCCGGACCAAAGAGGAAAAGAACCAGCCGGACTGTTATAAGCACAAAGTTCAAAAGTCAGCATCTGTGATGGTATGGGGGTGTATTAGTGCCCAAGGCATGGGTAACTTACACATCTGTGAAGGCACCATTAATGCTGAAAGGTACATACAGGTTTTGGAGCAACATGTGTTGCCATCCAAGCAACGTCTCTTTCATGGACGCCCCTGCTTATTTCAGCAAGACAATGCCAAGCCACATTCTGCACGTGTTACAACAGCGTGGCTTCGTAGTAAAAGAGTGCGGGTACTAGACTGGCCTGCCTGTAGTCCAGACCTGTCCCCCATTGAATATGTGTGGCGCATTATGAAGCGTAAAATACAACAACGGAGACCCCGGACTGTTGAACAACTTAAGCTGTACATCAAGCAAGAATGGAAAAGAATTCCACCTGAAAAGCTTCAAAAATTGGTCTCCTCAGTTCCCAAACGTTTACTGAGTGTTGTTAAAAGGAAAGGCGATGTAACACAGTGGTAAAAATGCCCCGTGCCAGCTTTTTTGAAACATGTTGCTGCCATTAAATTCTAAGTTGATGGTTATTTGCAAAAGAAAATGAAGTTTCTCAGTTCCAACATTAAATATCTTGTCTTTGCAGTGTATTCAATTGAATATAAGTTGAAAAGGATTTGCAAATCATTGTATTCTGTTTTTATTTAGGATTTACACAACGTGCCAACTTCACTGGTTTTGGGTTTGTACATGTTTGTAGACAAAAGACATTGGACGGACATTATGGAAAGAACAGCATTAATGGCATCCGGTGAGAACAGTGCAGATTGGCAGTGTTTGACACAATCCAAGAGATGAGTTGTCACATTCAACTAAGGAACATAAACGTTTAGGTGATTGGAGGACTGAAAGTTAACAGTACTACTGAAAACATCAGCATTCGCCAAAGTCTGCTCTGCAAACAGCATCACATTGACCATGGTTTATTTGATGATATCTTTTTTTTTTAACTCATGCTCCACAACCACTCAAGGAGGACCAAAATGAAATTCATTTTCTAACCACATGTGCTCTTGTGTGCACACACAGGAAAACAAACACTTACCTTTGAGAAGAGCAGTGAGGATGGCAAGGTCAATGTCCTGATGACCCTCTGATCCCATCCTGAAAACTGTTATCTGTAACACAATTACAGAATGGGAGTGAGAAAAAGAGAGAAAGTCAGGATTGAGGGAAAGGTGTGTTAATTGTAGACACATTTTTTGAAGTGACTCAATGTGGTGTTTGATAGAGCTGTTTTTACATAAATTGAGTCATATCCTGAGTGAAAGCCCTTTGTTTTGCTGAGCTGCACAGCTTCACTAAAAATGCTGCAAATACACTCAGAGGAGGAGGCAGAGGAGAGGAAAGAAGTGGTATTGCCCTGATGTAATGTGCTGTATCTCTTCTTCAAACCCTTCTGTTTTTTCATGTCTCTTGCGAAAACCTTGAGCTCTTGCATCCGGCATGTTTACTGTGGGGACAGAGTAAAGAAATCTGCTGAGAAGGCAGAAGAACCGAACAAGAGTAAAGACATGACAGTGGAGAGATCAAATTGAAAGCGGATAATGGAAATGTATTTTGCTGAGGAACATTTTGTTCTTTTTTGCAGCGTCAAACTAATTGAATTTGCATTAAAAATCCAAAATACATTTCACTCTGAGGCCAGTTAAGGTCAACATCTGTGCGACTTGACTTGTCTTTTAGTTGCATTCTTTACATGCTGTGGTGAACAACAGAATGATGGATTAAAATTGTTCAGTGGGGGTTCTCGATACAATAGGTAGCTTTTCTATCTGCTTTTTAGGTCAAACATGTTAACTAGTGTGTGGGCATGTGTGAAGGGCACCTTGTGGGAACAGCGCACGGTTGAATGCGTGTTTCGAATGCCTGACGAGCCATTCCTCTAATCCTTACATCCACACATCCATCTCCTCCTCCCACCTCCCTCTGCTCCCTGCAGCCCATCTCCCTTCCCATCTTCCCCCTCTCTAAATGGCTTTATTTTCGTGGAGCTTCGGGAATCCTCTGTTGCTGTTCCTGCTGCTGCGGCTTCTTTCCCTCGGGCGATGCTGCAGCATTGTAGGTGCCTTTTTTCCTCACTTCATTTCACTGTTTTACACAATCTGAACACACAACAGTAATCCAATTCACACTGATGATTTACAGTGGCTATTATGTTGGCTCATTCATCATTTGCACACTACATGTTGATGACATGTTGCCAGGCAAGAGAGGAGGGAGACATAATGTAACGCGTGAGACAGGCACAATGTATCCCACATGCAATGCAACGCGCGTATGTGTGGAAGTCACAATCAGCCTGTGCAATCAAAAGATCTTTCTCCTGGTGAAATGGAAGTGCAACGGGATGTGAAGCTATCGATTGAGTTCCTCATGAGCGGGGACACCAATGATACACCGGTACACTCTGTAATTTCATGCACTTCTCTGTGCTAAGTTAAAGTGCGGGTGTAGCTGCTTGTGTGTTTAAATGATACAGCCGGTGGCACGATTGTTATTTGCTAGAATGCATCTTTGCCTTCAAGCTAATAGATGTTAACAACATGCTTGGAGAGCCATCTGCTAAGTACACATCCAATGCTATGATCTAATTGTGTGAGAGTGTGTGTTTAAACGGATGAGTGGTCTTGTGACTCTCAAAGGTCAAATTATATGCATGCAAGCTTTCTAACAAGATCAGATTAAGGATTAACCAATCAGATGAGCAAGAGCAGAAAGATAAGGCGATAGAGGGAAAGCAAGAGAGAGCAGATAGCATAATCTACAACATCATAAGATTGAGCTCCAGAGTAGATGGGTGTTTCATCCAACTCACCAAAGAATCCTGTTTGTATTAGGACTGGCTACACACCAAGCAATTTAAGGCCCAATTTTAGGATCATTTTGCAAAGGGGCTATAACCAAGGCATGGCTTTATTCTAGGCTTGTTGGGATAGATAACTTTTCCTGAAAATCCACAAGTGCTCAATGCTGTTTTTGAGTTATGATGGAAAAAGATAAATGAACAAATGCAATTATAATAATACTTGAAAAACACAGGTTGAAATGGGGGAATCCAGACATATTAAAAAGAAGATACATATTGCCAGTACTGTTCTGTTCTGTTTTGTTTTTTGTTACTCTTGGTTTTTGATTTTTTTTTCTTTTGTCCAGCGTCTTGTTTGTTTGTTTGTCTGTTTAGTTTTGTTTTTGTTGAAGATTTACCTAAGTTATGAAGTTGAACTGGTGTATAACTTGTACAAAAATCTTTCTTGTTTGATTAACTCTTGTTTGTGTATATACCCCTATATTTGTATTCCACGGGAAAGTGTAATTGTACACTTCACTTGTAATGTCAAGGTTATTTAGATCAACATAATTTAGGTTTATCTTGTGTACACTCTTAAAATTGCAGAATAAAAAGTTTTCAAAAAAAGAAAATCCACAAGTGTGTGGTAAAAGCTGTTTTTAGGGATGCACAGTATTACCACCATTACATTGTAGCGATGAATATTAGCTGAAAAAGTAAATTATTCTTATCTGCAGATATGAAAATGTATTCAGATGTTAAATCCAATATTTTAGCAGTCAATCTCAGCACAATGTATACTTATGCCAAATGGAGCTTATCTTAACAATGATCAATAGGTTTGCTAGATGGAAGAAAAATAATTATGAAGCAAGGTTTTTATCAGTGCTACATTATGGTGATTTTTCTTTAAACATGCTCTGCCTCCACCCTCAAATCAGTTTATCACTCTGAACCATAACTGGAGATCCTTACAACATGAAGAAGTTGGTTGGTCCTCTTCAGCTCTTGCAGCTTTTTATTTATAACCTCACTTACAGGACGTACACTCCTATATACCATCTATGGATAAATGGAATACTGGACTTTACCAAACTTGCTCAATGGACTATCTAATATCTTGTCTAATTTTATTTTATCTAATATATATAAAATAAGGATTCATTTGTAATTCTGAAAATCCTTTTGGCTTTTGGCTACTGTGCTCCAAATATGTGGAACATTTACGATCAAGACTTAAGACTAATATTCATGTTTCTGTTGGACAGTTTAAGGCAATATTTGTGGAATAATTTACTGCAGTATCTGAAGGTTTTAGCTGAGTATTCTTCCTTATTTTCCTTCACTTAATTGTGCCTTTTCTAAAACTCAATGTCATTTTAAATGAGGAATCCTTAATTATTTTTTTAGACTTAAAAAGGCTAAGATTAATGGAATAATCATGATTATTTGAATGGATGTTGAGAACAGGATTAAGAAACATGATTGCTAATGGATTTTTAAACCATGCTTTTGTTGAACATATGTGGTTTTGACAATATCATTTTTAACAATAAAGAATGGGTAACGCATACTCAAAACCAGAAAAGCACTCGGAGAGCACAGACCTCCGCCAGCGCCACAGTCCTCACCCATATTGTGTTTTTCACCTTGACCATGAAAACATACCATTAGCAATTGGATTCATAATGATATCTATTTTAGTTCAGTAGTTATTCACAAAAATCACATTTTTCGTCATGGCGGCTGGACGTTGATCCGGATCAACACCAAAATCTAATCACTTCTTCCTTTTCCCATGCTGAACATTTCCTTAAATTTCATCAAAATCCATCCATCACTTTTTGAGTTATTTTGTTCAAAGACGGACAGACGGACGGACAAACAAACTCTCCCAAAAACATAATCTCCTTGGCAGAGGTAATAATGCTACTATTCGTAATAGAATAAGAAAAGTTCAACTTGTTAGTGGCACATTACTTTTAATCTCTATTACCCATTATTTATAATTGTGAAAGGCAGTTATTGCAGTCTTGATAAAAAAACTTGACTTATTGTCCAGTTCTGTTTGTACACATTAAATGTTTACTGTTTGTCTATATTTCAAAAAGTTTACTTGTTGGTTGTACCTCTGTTTGTGTGATAAAAAGACTGCCGCTATTACAGCTAAATTCTTAAACAGGAGAGACCTGGAGTTCATTATCTGGTCAACATAAATGTGAAAACATTGTGAACTGAGTGTCCATTTTCCAACCTATGAATGAAACAGGAGTGTGATTCACTCTGAAGTGAATGATTGAGTGATCATTCATATTTCCAGAGGCATTTGGTGTTTAGATTTTCATCTGCTTAGTTTAATTGACACAGAGCCTATGCGTGACGACACCTTGCACACTGTTGCATTTTGCTACGGCCACCAACCTGCCTGTGTTTGTTCATAGTAAAAGCTTTTTGACTCCCTGTTTGGACTACCCAAACTTTGATTAAAGGCTGGAGTATGTTATTCACTCTTGCGTCACTAGACCAAAAATATGATTACCTTTCAAAATCATATAACTGAGCCACATAAAAGATCACTAGACATCCATACCCTCTCTTTGCTCTTAAGCTTTTGGAATATCTAGCAAGGGACACACTTTTCGGCCAGTCAGGGCTCTGATCAGGAACAGTGCTTTTATTGGATCCTTTAAGGGATACTGTACGTGTTTGGCCTGTATAAATGAGCTTTAGTTTAAATGTTAATTTTATGAAAGGACAAGTGGTGTGTGGCTTTTTATGGCTTCATATAAATCAGACTGGCATTATGCTAATTAAAGACACACAACCACAGTGGACTAGTTGTGCATAACAGAAGGAGTGTGGCTAGAAGCACAACCATTGAAGGGAGGGGGGAGAAAAGTTGCTTCCATTGCGGTCTCATCCAAATTACATACCCCAGCTTTAAGGTTTTTATTCCTAAATTGTTTTCAAGAAAGTTATTAAGTGAATGATTTCATTATCAAACCTGTTTTACTCAGCATCCCTTAAGTTTACATTAGGTATCCATAACCTAAAGTTTAAACTGCCTCCATATCTGTAATCCCCTTAAATCTGGCAAAATTTTAAAAGTAGCTGTTGAGTCCCCATGTTGACTTTACTATCGTTGTAGTAGAGGGGAGGGTCTCCTTACACACACAGTCACATACATACGAAAACACATATTTGGCGCTCAGCTGCAGTAAGGACCAAAGATGGATGACGCTGTGATAAGGAAAGGATGATGATTACCGAGGATCTTCCCCAGTTTCTATTCTCACCTCTCTCTTCAGGCCTCACAGCCTCATCCTCTCCTCCCTTTCTTCCACTCATCATCTTTCAACCCCCTCCAAAGCACTAATCTTACAACAACCTCCCATATGCTCCTCCTCTCCATCACCAGGCTCATCTTTCGCAGCTTACTTCCCTGTATATTACTCCCTCTTCTCTCTTCTCGTATCACACCCCAAGGTGACCCTATGGATATGTGCCACCTGTTATCACAGCAGCTCTACAAAACAGAGGCTTAGCAAGACAACCGCTAGGACAACTGCTAATTTAAACACAGCAGTCCTGTGGAGAGTTTTAATATGCTTGTGCAGTGCACGGACAGCTTCTTCTCTATCCTTAAATCATGTTGTATGAGGACTTAGTGTGATCTAACATATTCTTTTATGCGAACAGCAACATAGCTGCCCAAAGCCATGGTGATAGGGATACACTATAGACAGGGACATATTTAGCTGACAAAACTGATATTCTCCTGATACTGTGACTGTTTGTTTGTAGTTACAGAGGTGAAACAAGCAAAACAGTCAACGATCAGCATTAATAAGGTGTAGCATGATGGTATATCCATATATTCCACTGATATTTTAGTCAATACAAGGAAATATACCTGCCAATATGAATGGCAAATAAACCACAGCTGCACCTATCTGCAGATAGGAAAATTTCTCAGACATTAATTCACAGCAGACATTATCTGCTGATACTGATATCAAAAAGATAACAACTTACGTCTTTACATGGTTGCTTTGCCTCCTGATAATATACCCAACAATCTGAAGAATGAAAGTAGAATGAGGAAAGGCAGTGGAACAAAAGGGTTGTACCAGGGTCCTATAAATATAGAGCAGTTTGGCAGTATTGAGATCGAGAAAAATTGTAAGTGGGCTGTCCATTTATTCTCACTTAAAACTTCTCAACCTTAGTGGTGAATAAGTACATTTAGAACAGATATCTGGTTATATGGCTATCAAATCTGGGCTTAATAGGTTCACATACTTTTGACATTGCAGTATGAGTGTTTCCACCATCACTTCAACCATCACAGTTGTTTTTTCCACCCTAATATGTGTAGTCATTGTGATGGTGCATCACCTTATAACAGGTTGAATGACACCTCTGTCATGGTCTGAGGGTTCTGTGTCACTTTCACTGGCACAATGTAACATTGATGTGGATGGTGGGAACACTTCCATATGTTTGTAGCTTAAATGTGTTAATATATTTTTTAGAAAATCTCTTTGTATCCAACTAATTTTTGTTAAGTGATTGGTGGTAATACACTATGAATGGATGCAATCTTTTGATTACTTTGGTAAGGTAAAGTAGTGTACAGCAAAGGAGTATTTTCTTTTTTTTTTTGGACTGTGACAGAGAGAAATCTTAGAAACAAAAAAGTAATACAAGGTGTTACATGCGGCCCTGTTTCTCCTCTGTTTCTCCCTGGTCCTCCTCATTCCTCTCTCCTCTCTGTCTCATGGGTCCTCCTCCTTCCTCTCCTCTGGTGCACACCTGAGAGCAATCTGCGCTCAGGGAGGAGAGGAGGAGGGGTATTTGAAGGAGCTGAGAGAGGAGCAATTTTTGGGCACACACACAGACCTGAGGAGCAGGAGGTTCATGTGTTCCTCCTCTGTTTCTGTTTTCCTGGAGTAGCAGGTATTTTTTTGTGTCTTTTTTTCCCTCTCTTTATTTCCTCAGCAGCACTAGGTTGCTGAGTTTTGTTGTTTTAGTTTGGGCTGGAGGTTGTCGGTAGTCCTGGGCCCTGTTCTACGAAGCAGGATTACTGCCTAGCGAGGTAGCTTTGAGGTTAGGTTCCGGGTTCCCTGTTCTACGAGACGGGATCACTCTTTAGCGAGGCGAGTCTCCATGGCAACGTACGCTGAACGGCTAACCTGCTCCGGGGCAGGTCAGGTTCCAGATTGAACTCGTGGACTATAAAAACCCCACCCACTAACCAATGAGCTGACCTGATGGCTGCAGAGGGCCAGCTCCTCTGCAGGAGTAAAATCTGAGGGAGGAATCCCCCCCAGATCTTTTTGTGTATTTGATTGGTGCTGAAACGAGACTCAGATTTAGAGTCACTACACACTACATGACACTTGCTACAGGTAGTTAAAGGGAATGAAGAACTCTCATTGCCGTAATAAGATCTTCAATGCCAACACTTCTGTTCCATGACAATATTTTATTGCACGTCTTAAAATTGTGACAGGAATTCATGTAGGGCTCATGTGGGCTACATATCACACAAAAAATGTAAACAAGATAGGAATGAACAAATTAATGAATTCATCTTGTAAATGAATTAGACATGTCTGGTGCATGTTACAGTAAAAGTGCATGTTGAACAGTGCTATTTCAGGATGATAATGGCACCAAAGATTTTTTGCACGCTATACTTATGCATTGAGACTGTCAGCAATTTTCTGCCAGCACTCCTTCCGTGCTTTTGCAGCGGCGACGGTGTTGCTTTTGACGTTTATTACATGTTTTAATTCTTCATACTCTGTCATGATCACCTCCTGCTCCTCCTGTGTGAAGTATGCGGTCCTTCACTCTCCTGCCTGCTCTGACGCTCTGGACTGGTCCATGTTCGCGATTGATCAGATGCGGCGTGCTCCGCCTTATGTGCGTGCACGCGCTCATTGCAAAGCTGGATCCACTTATGAGGCTGATAACCAGCGTCGTCGAACCGTGTAGCGAGACCGCTGGCTACCGCCCTCAGTTCAGCGAGGTAGCTCCAAGGCTATCTCGCTAGGCTGAACTTGCTTCATAGAATAGGGCCCTGGTTTTTTTGGCTTTGATTGTTCTTTGTTTTAGTTAGTTTTTTTGTTAGGCAGTTAGGGAGAAGTGAGAAGTGCGACGGCCCCTTATGGGTTGGACAACTCACTTTCTCCACTTTTGTTCATTTTTGCCGACAACTCCAGCCCCTTTTTGGTTTCTTGAGTTTGAGCTTTTTACTTTAAAATAATAATTAAAAAAATCAACATTGTCTTTTGTGTGGCATCCTTTAATATGTTCGGTCTTCCTTTTTGGTCAAAAGGAGTTCATCCTTTGGTTAAAGTGCAAAATTGGAATAATATATGATGAAAATCCCTCAAGGTGTACCCAGAAATTGCATTAACAAGAACTGATTGGACACATGTTAGATAATAAGCATTTAAGAAAATGCCCCTGGCTTAAATGTCACTGAAGCATAAAAAGATATGTTTTAAAAGTATTGTATTTTATATATTATATGGAATCAATTTTATCAAATGTTTGGTTTTTTTGAGTATTGGCATTTCCCTGACTCTACAATGACAGTCATTACCTCAGGGGTCACCTCCCAAGAGACAGGGCGCTGACTTGTGTCTGTCACACTCCATCACTTTGCTGTCAAGAGGAGATGGAGGAGTAAAAGAGCAGGAATTGTAAAGAGAGGCAGAGGCAGGGATTGGAAGGAAGCACTAGGGACTTTAAGACTGGGGAAGCCAGTGCAACATAAAGAAATACAGACAGAGGAAGATTTATTGTTGGGGAATCCAGAGAAGACTCTTATGAGATATGAAGGAGGAGGAGCAGTGTGATCTTTTGCAGAGTTTCTGGGATCTGACAGAGGATTTCTGCATCTTAAGAAATGCTAAGCTACATGCTTAGAGGATCAGAAAACTGCTCTTCACGCTTCAGTGGGCAAACATGATTGGAAAACATTCATCTTCATTTAATGAGCAAAAAGCCTGCTGGTGCTACTTCATGCGCATACAAGGCACATGGTTGACACAGAATGAAAACTTTAAAAGCCTAAAAAGGCTTTCAGCTTGATTAACTTAACTCTACATCAGTGTTTGTTCTGATCTAACAAATCTTTGGTTTCATCTGCAGGTTTACTTATTAAATATGTGGGTGTGTGCTGATGGATTTTATGCATAATGACAGCTAAAACAGACCAGGGTACCAGGTTTTTTCTTTGGCCCTCTTTTTACTGTTCATCTTTGCAAAAGCACACTAACGAAGCCATCTCTTCATCATGCTTCGAGACATTAACATTCACTCTGTGGTGTAACATCTGTCAATTTGGGATGCACCCCATAAACAAAAGGTAGAGACACTCACAGTTAGTACCCCTGCCTCTTTCAGGAGGGCTGTTTGTGAGTCAGAGGCTGTATGTTACACCTCTGATACTACCACTAAGGATGGAGCACACGGGAGGTCAACTCATTCCTCTCATTCCATCTCTGTGATAAGGTGAAGGGTCAAATATCACAGCTTGAAACAGTAGCATGAATGGGAGTTCTGACTTGTAAATTTTAAAACCATTAAATTTCCCAGTTGGCGATGGAGACCAAGCAATGGTCTTCAACATATTTTCCTGTTTGTGGCACAGATGTTCTACTGTATCCCCCCTTTCACATTTGTACCCAAACAACATTTGTTTCCTTCCTCCTACTTCTTGAATCATTTCCTCCCTCTCTTTCTCCATCTGTCCCTCACGCTCTCACTCTCATCTCCTTCTCATGGTCCATTTAAGGGCTGGTTTGCTACCCATGTCCTCCTCCTACTCATTCTAGGATTCTCTTGTCAGGAAGGCAAAGGGAATTGCGGCTTGGTGGTTCCTCTTCAATATTTAATCCGAATTAAACATATAAGGACTATTCTGTGCTCAATTATTCATACCAAGCTTAGAGATATCAGGACTGTCATCTTACAAACCCCCCCTCTTTTAAAAGGAAAGCACAGGACAGAGAGGGATCCATCAGGGGAAAGGAGTAAGAGGCATTTCTCTATTAATTAGACCTGAAATGAGATTTCTTCAGATTTAAGAATAAATAAAAAGCCATGCACTGTTTTCATATGCAAGGATTCATCAAGTGTGCTTATTAGACATTCAGATGAAACTCTTCCACCTTTGCAAACAAGGGATAGAAGACAAGATAAAACAGGAGCATATAAGATGAATAATAACCCTTATCATTCACAAAAGTGGATAAAACTGTGAGGCTGTGCTCTTGTAAAGAATTCTTTTTCTCTTTTTCACATCTGTGAAAATGAATCTCCAGATTTTACATATGCTCACACTTAGCAAAATTCAAAAACCTTGGTGAACATCATCTTGCCATCAGCCTTGAAACTGTTTCATCTCTTTTCCTCAAACCTAATGATGCTTAATCCATCAGACCAGATTTCATTTCACTCTGTAATGAGCCAGCAAATCACTAAATGAGACAGGGACTGCAAAAACCATTTCTCGGGTTTAAATATGTTTCCAAAGTATACACTGTGAATTGGGTGATACACAAACATGGCCAAGGTACATTTGAGGGGCAATTTTTTACCAATAGTCACTCACCATCAACAACCAGAGAGAGACAGAGCAAGAGAGGCAGAGAGGGAAGTCTGGCACACATAAAATGCACCAACTTGGGTGCAATATCTCATGTTAAAACAGAAGCACTTTATGCCACTCCTTAAGAACTTTTCTGTGGCTGCTGGATTAAGATTTAGGTTTAAGGACAATGATAATTATAATATTACTTGAATTTATAGCTCCTATCAAGAAACCCAATAAACATTTTACAAAACACATAGACATGGACATGGGCAAACCATGTGAGTGGCAGGATGAGTGTTAGGGGTGGTTTAATGAAGACTAAATGCAGGTGGTGCTTGAGATGTTTTTTTGAAAATGTCCAGAGGTGGGGTGCCAAGGATGTCTGCAGGAAGAGAGTTTCAGAGGGTGGGGGCTGCAGCACTGAAGGCATCTGTCTCCATAGGTTTGGAGTTTGGTTTTGGATATGGACAGTAGGCCGGTTTCTGAAGAGCCAAGGTTACAGGATGGTGTGTATGGTTGGAGGAAATCAGAAAGGAACTGAGGAGCCGGGGCATGGAGAGATTTATATGTGAAGAGGAGGATTTTGTAGTTGATGTGGGACTTGATAGGGAGCCGGTGGATGCGGATGAGGGTTGGAGTGATATGTTGCCAGGGTCTAGTGCGGGTGAGGACTCTCGCTACAGAGTTTTGAACATGCTGAAGCCTGTCCAGGGTTGTGCTTTATGATGGTTACAAGACATTAAATCATGAACAAAAAGCCTTCGCAAATTTCATGCTGTGAATGTAGTTTCTTAAGTGAGACACAATTAAAAAAAATGCTCTCAACTTTGAAAAATCCACCACTGTGACATTAAAACGAACTACTACTATCAAGCATTAGTACGGCATGAGTAATGCATTAGTTAAACACAACTCAGTATTAATCTACCATCTATATAAGATTATTAATGATTTATGAATTGTTTATTAACACAATTTAATGTTCTGTAATCAAGATACTGAAATTTCCCAACTCATTATCAGCGTCTGCCAGCTTTTGATACTAATAATACATTTTTAAGCCATCATCAGGAGGTATCAGTGTTGCAGTACCAGGTCACTCTTGAAAAAGAGGTTTTGAATATCAATGAGTTTTTACCTGGTTAAATAAAGGATATTGATTGAATTATTGATTTGATCCCTACTGCAGGGGCGATGCCTTATATCCATAACATTTATTAGTAACTTTATTTCCATGTACCTGATATTGTAGATTCTTCAAACTATGAAAAAAAGACTGTTTTATAAAAATAAATTGTGATTGATCTTCCTGCTTTAAAGGTACAGTGTGTAGTTTTTAGCGGCATCTAAAGGTGAGGTTTGAGATCGCAGCACTCCAGCACTCCCCCCTCCCTGTCGGAGAACCTCCGGTGCTACGGTGGCCTTCCAAGGACAAAAAGTGTTTTTAGCTTAGCTATCAGCCTGTGTTTTGTCTTACTGCCACAGAAAATGAATAAATCATGGAGTTTTAGCACGACGTTGTCTCCCTATTGTCTTTCAGTCTTGCTAACGCTCACACCGGTCATTTGGAAAAGACAATCATTTCAAAATGCTTGTGGCCGTGAAATAAGCCTCGCATAGCAGATACATTCTCTGCGTCTTCCTCCGACTTCTCCCGAAAGTAAACAAATAAATTCGTCTCCATATAAGAGTACAATTCGACACTTAGTCTTACCTGTCCAGCAAAAAACAGGCAACTTCGGCGTCTGTCTGCAAACTTATCCTTGCCCTCAGGGACTTCCATCTGGGAAAGGCAGCGCCGATGTTGACCCTGTTTTTTTTGTTTTTCTGTCCCGATTGCATTTGGCTTTGTCGCGTTTTCGTTTCTTTGACAAAGATTCACGCTCCACTGATGGCAAATTGTACGTGTGGTCCTTCATGTTTGTTTGTATTAGCACAGCTGCTTGGTAATCACTCTCTTCTTCTTCGTCTATTTCACAACTGTGCATTTCCGGTAGGCGTCAACAAAAAAACGCGAAAGCGTTTTGTTTGTCCGTTCTGAGCTACGGTAGAAAAGATGGCGACGCAAGATGGAAGCCACCATAAGAGAGGACCCGCTCCTATGTAGATATAAATGACTTATTCTAAGGTAACGAAAACAAATCATTAATTTTTTAAGGCCGATTAGAAACTAATTTAAATATAATTTTAAGTAATCTATTCAATTTTTTGCCAAGTCTGTTATTTTAGATAGCATTTAATAATACACACTGTACCTTTAAGGAATATGAAATTTCATAATGCATCTCTAATTACAATGCATATTATATCACCAGTTTCTCGACAATCAAAGTCTCTAAAGCAAAATAAATCTAAAAACCAGGGTTTCTACAGATTTCTAAAGGTCTAATTTATTTTTCAAGTTGTTTTAGAAGCTTTTCCTGCACCCCTCAGTGATTGTAAATTGTAATTTTTATACATATGTAAGCATACCTAAGAAGATATCTTCATTTCCACATCTTGTTAAATCAGATGACTTTATGCTGTATAAAACAAACTGTTTTACACATGAAGTTCACATAAAATCAGGAACTGTCATAAAAAGTTGAGCTTTTGAGAATGTGCTCCCTGTACATAGACTTTGCGTCTCATCAGCCTGGTTGAGCCCATGTGAAACAAATATATGAACTTGCACTGCTGTACAGTATCATGTACAGAGTCATCTAATATGAAGCACTTCTCATTTTTATAACTAAATGCCAAACTAACTCTAAAGTGATGTTAACAAACAAAAAAATAGAAAACATGGTGAATGACAGTGCTACAGCACAGAGCAGGAAGGCTCCAGGGGAAGAAAATTATGAACTTGTTGTATCTACAGTCACTTTGTGTACTTGATGCCTCTCAGTATGAAACAAACAATCCTGAATGTTTTAAACAAAGCAGAGGCAACAGGCAAAACGAAAGCGCAGCAGGAAATGTCAGTGTGAATAAAGCAACATGATAAAACAAGGACTAGGACTTGTTTTTTTTTAAGGGGGTGTGTTCTCTTTCCTCTCGAGGACAACAAACCTCTCTCCTACTCTAATAAAATCCACAGCCAGTCACTTTTATCATTCTCCTTTGCTGCTGTTTTTGGCCTTTTTGATGCAGATGAGACACCAAATAAATGCACAGGTGCACTGGCACGCATACAAACAAGCTCTTACTGTCCCTTTCTCTCACCCCTGCCCTTCTGCTGCCCTGCCTGGGATAAAACCGGCATTTGAAGCTGCTGTTAGTCTACAAAGCAGGTTTTTTGACCCTGTTCTTCCCCCTGTTGTTAACATGCATTTGGTACAACTGGGCAGACAAATGTTTCTATAATCACTCAGGCAGGTGGTGCAGGTTATTCCAAAATAATACTCCCTTCATCCCAGAAGCAGATGCTAGACCTTAAAATCTAGATTACACTCATCTGCTATCAGAGGAAAGAAAGAGTCAAAGTCAAAGTAAAAAAAGGGACACTGCATCTCTTTGTAATGTTTTATCTCTTATTTTCAGAGTAAGTCCTCCAGCCAACAATTCCATGAAACAAAACTTCATAAAATCCTTTGCAGCATTGTCAAACATGCAGTTGTACAATTTGCTGTCTCAAATGGGATGTGTCTGAAATGACACTGATGCAAAACACAGCAGAAGTGTTGCATGAATTAAACAACAGAGTTCTGCATGTTTCTTTTATTCTTTTGTGTTTGTGAATGTGTGTGGACGTGTGTGAGAGTGTTTATCTGAAATTATGAAGACCCAGGACCTTTACTTCTGCTTTTAGTCTGCTTTCACATGCACTGTTTGTCTTTTTGGCAGTATCTCAGGGAAACCTCCAGAACTGTGCCAGTACAAGAAAAATCGACAAAACAACACAACAGGTAGACATGATGAGATAACAAAATGTTTAGACAGGCTTGGAAACCAGACAAAACCAATGCAGAATGAGCCAGGAGAAATAGTGATGCAATCTGGGGAGATCGCAATTATTATCAAGTAGTCCAACACCTAACAACATATTGAATTATGAAGTGATTAAGTCTGATCAAATTTTTAGTTTAAATTGGGAAAGGGCAAAGATAAAGCACCCAAAAAGCAAAATATAAATTCCTCAACCTAGCCACTTAAATATAGTATACATTCGGTTTCTTTAAAATATACCTGAATACAGAGATGTCATCTTATGTCCTGTCCTATTTGTTTAAAATTCACTATTGGGTTTTAAGTGCACAACATGAAAAAGGTGTTAAGAGTGGAACGGGACAGTTTTATAACCAAAACTGTACCATTCAAATAATAAAATAATTTTCCAACTTCTTTTCACACTGCTGTGGGGTCAGCCTGTGATTTTATAACTTTAATAAGAGAAACCTGTTCATTGATAAATACCTTTATAAATGTAATAATAGACTTTTCGCTTTTGTTATGGTGATAAATCACAAAAATGTCTTCAGTCCATGCCTGGTGGGTCGCTGCTCAACTCTGTCCTGAACTTTATTGAATTCAACACCATCTGGTTTATCTCTATGCTGAAATAAATGCAAAGAAGATACAAATGGTCACATAAAATATATTTTTTGACAGCCTGAAGTTTTATTATAGCTCAGAATTTGATGTACTATATCTATGTCTTAATATACATTTGTTATAATTAAACTCTCCATTTACATTCAAAAATAAATTTCTTCTATGATTTTGCCTTAATAATATGTATTATTATATTCTGTCTATGTCTGCTTTTAAACTTGAAATTTCCCAGTGTTGTAGATATTAATGTTTTATCTTTGTCAGTCTGATGTCTTAAGTGATTTGAATGTCTTAGTTTCTTTGCTTTCAGCTCTGTAAAGTTCTTTGAATTGCTGTATGTTGTATGAATGGTGCTTTATAAATAAAGTTGCCTTGCCTTGCCACCTTCATTTTGCTTCCCTGTCTGTCAGATCCAGAATGGGAACCATTCTGGACAAGACCTTAGAGTCAGGGTCTAGCCTTTTCTAATGCTAAAACACTTCACAACAACAGACAGCTTGTCTGAAAATAAAAGGAAGAACTAACAACAACTGTTACATTGTCCTAGCAGATGCAGAACAAAGCTGCCAAAACAAATGCATATTAGCTCACAATTGATGCAAAGTTATGATGCCAACTTTACTGAAATGTTATGAAAGCAGCACAATGTTTCACCCAAGTATTTCTATTTGGGTAGGTTGCCAGGGGAGCATCACCACAATGGGATGCTGAATGCATGCAGCCAGTCCAATCAGTATTATGGAACGTCTCAGCTGGCTGAACCAGACAGTGAAAGACACAAAAGATTCTCAGGTTCTGCTTCAAAACAGAGATTGCACATAAATAATATAATTTTCATCAAAAAAGGTGTTCTGTGCCTGTCTTTTAGAGCAGTGGGAGGTTATGTGAGGGTGGTGAGCTGTCACTTCAACGCTATGAGAACACTGCAGCACTTTATAAGAACCCCATTTAGGATCCATAAACAATCATCAGAGATCTGCAGGTGAAGGTAATCAGAGAGAGCGGTGGAATACTGCACAAACAAATTCTGACTAAAAGGAAGGATGTTGGTGTTGGCACATATTGGGAAAGGGATCAGATTGGGACACGAGCTTTTGATACAGTTTATCATTTTATCTTATTTTATTTTAATAAAGTACCAAAAGAATGGTGGTATGTTAACAAAATTGAATTAGTATCAAAGACACTGCACCTAGCCGGCTTCTGTTCTATCTTTTGGAGTGAACCCTTGACATGTCAGTCAAGTTTGTCTTTCAATTTTTTGCACATCCATGTCTCATGTCTTCCTTTTCTTGTCTATTTTGAAACACTAACCCTTGTCTCCGTTTCAGATGTGTTCCTGTCTGCCCTGCCCCCATCTTGTCACAACTGCTTCCTGATTGTTTCACCCCACCTGTTTCAAATCACACCTCATTACCTCTTGTATTAAACCTCGTGTCTCCCTTTGTCCTGTGCCAGTTCGTTGTACCTCACAGTCACGTTCCGGCATTATTCACAGTCTTGTCTTGCTGTTTAAAACGTTAATTTTTCTGACTTAGTTTTGGCCTCATGATTTTAGGATATTCTTGCCTGATTTGACTGCATACTGTGTACTACCTGCTAAATCATTAAACCCTTTTTTCCTATTTTGACTTGTGGTGTGGTGTTGTGCATTTGTGTACCTGTTTCTGTGCCTCATCCGTGCCAACCTTTGTGGTCACTACAGGTAATCCCCCCCCATCTATCTATTATTGCCCATCTTGTATCACAAGGTTTAGTTTAATTTGATAGCCAGTGGAGACTGCTACAGGGTGTTGGCTTGCTCTTTCTTTAGAGTGTGGTCACACACTGTGTCATTGCACCTCTGTGTGTTACTGTGCCCTGGGTGCAAACACCCATTGGTGTGGGTTCTGATTTTTCTACCCTCATGGATTGGGGGCACTTTGTGCTGTTAGGAATGGGCCTGGATTATTGTGCCCACTTTGGGGTCTCAGGTTTTCCTTTCGTTGCTTTAATTTTTTCCCTCCAATGACAATCAATTATCTCACCTATTGGTTCTATTGTGTTTTATTATGACAGTTGTATGTTTGTAAGAGATCTTTGAAATTGTGCTTATCGTTTGTTAGATCTTTTTGCGCTTAAGCTCTTGTGCTTTGTCATCTGTATGCTCTTGTCCAATTGTCAAAGCACTTTGTAAACCATTTTAAAGTGCTATAAAAATAAACATTATTTTTATGACAAGCTATGCTTTGCTGAGTGTGTTTAAGACTTTGTATTTAAATTGAACTACAGAGGGTCTCTGTTTTATTGTGTGAGTGTTTATTTTTCTTTTTTCCTGCAGATACTGACCCCCAATCTCTCACACAGACACACTTTTGTACATGTCTGACAGTGCTGTGTGATCAGTAAAACCCCTGAGATCCTATCAGGCTGATAAATGAGGGGTTTGTGAGACCACCTCAGCAAGGGAGAGAGACAGATAGGTGTCAGACAGCAGAGGAGTGACACCTTTTCCTTATTTCAGTCTTCAAAAACTGATCAGCTTTGGCTTTTTGGGGAACTTGATGTTTCTTCTGAAGAAATTTCATTTTTCTTGGGAGAGGTATCATAAACGATTATCATTTTTTAAAACTGCACATGAGGAAATCACTGCAATCAAAACAAATTATTGAAAAATGTTAGGAGGTTGTGTAAAAACGTTAATAAATCAGTATCCCTTTTTTTTAGTGGGAATCAACTTGAAATAAATGATGATGTAAAGGAACTTACGGTAAACTCGTTGTTGCCTCTGGATTGACATGTTTATGTAAGCACCTGAGGATGTTCCTGGAACCCTTCCAAAAGCACATGGGTTTAAAAAAGTTGCTTAAACTTTTAACCATAAATCCTTCTATTGTTGTTGGTGATATCCTGGCATGATGAGATTGACTTGTTAACTTATAACATTGAGATTTTTAATCAGACTTGTAGCATTTTTGTTAAATTTGAGTTGATGTACAAAATGGGTGGATACTGATGCTAAAATGTATAGTACGAAACTTGAGACACTTGAGAAACACTCATATAGCAATCTGACACCAAAACATGTTGGAAGTGGAGCAAAAATATCCTTTTGATCAGAAAGTGCTTTGAGTGTTGTTGTTATTTTAATTAATTCAAGAAATGCAAATCCAAATCTCATAAAACTACTACTGAAGCTGTTAGCATCTAAGCTAATCTCTACATGAGCAGTCACTTCCTGCTGTTGTCTCACCCGTAGCTACAATTTTTGCCGGCTTTAAAAGATGCTGACTGGGCCATGCCAATACAGGCAGTGTAAATTGGATCGAAGATTGGAGCTTAGCAAGATGGAACTAACTAAATACAGAATCAGGAGGACCCAGCTGCACTGTATGGTTACGTATAGTATATAATCCTGAATTTTCCTGATGACACAGCTCTCTGCTATTCAGATGAACCCATTAAACAAGTCTTGTCAGACAACACTTAGTTTCCGTTTGCTCATTTGAAACATGCCTTACCGACCTCTTTGATTTCAAAACATTAATGCAGAAGTACAGTGGATTATTGGAATTTTACAGTACCTGAAAAATATGTTTTCAATGCTCAGTTTCAATATGTCAGGGGCAGCAGACAGAGGCAGTATCAGATTATCTGGCCTTCACAGCTGCTCCTGCTGAATGATTCACAGCCCATTGTTCTGCTGTGCTGTATTGTGCTCAGAAGATCCATCAGTGTGAACATCAGTCAGCCAGTGGAACCCCGCTGAGGATGCAATCAATCCACTTACATGCTGCACCGCCATGACTGATGCCAAGGCTGCCTGCAAATACTACGTGTTAGTGTGTGCATGTTTCTGTGTGATTTCTTTGACTTTCCAAGGTATGACTCAGTCTGGCTATCACTACTTAACTGCAGCACAAAATGAAGTGATTAACCGACATCATTTTACAAGCTGGGTTGACTATGATCATATGCTTAATACATGGTTTGTATCCATTAATGCCAAAAATTTAGGAGGCTGTACTTTTTCCTGTTAACCAGTTTTACTTCACCATCCCTGAAAAAGTAAAGCTTGAGTGTGGTTGGATGTGTGTGTATTCTAATTGCAAGTTTATGAGCAGAATGCCAATAGCAGCCTGCAGAGCAAACTGTCACCTTTGACAAATAATGCTCTCCCTTACAAAAGCCATTATACACTATGCTGGATGTGAACTGAGGCAAGGGCAACCAAGTGGTAAATAAGTTTACAATGCAGCAGAACTTTGACTTGCTGCAAGCTGTAAGCTGTTTGTTTGTGGCATGGTGGATACTGTGTAGTCTTATGTTATGAATATGTGTCCGTGTTTTTCACTTGGTCTACACTGTGGTTGCAGCAACTGCAACCAAACAACCATGATAACTGCATACACACACTAACAGAGAAGCCACACACACAAAGATGCATCACCTCCACACAGACAGCCGTAAACAGCATTAGTAGGAGGTTAGTTTCATGTGACTGACAGTGCTCTAAAGGGACTTAGACTCCCTCTGCAGGGGGGTGGTGTGTGTGTGACAGCCCTGCTTGACATGACGTGAGTCTTAACTTGAACACTGCCAAAGAGGTACAGACCCTCGAGATGGAGGCCATTTTGGTCTCCAACATCATATGAATACATTTCCATCCACTTAACATTACATGTCATGCATAAAAGATGACTTAATGATTGCTTTAATGAAAGTTTCATGATGCATTTGATTTGACACATACATTTCTGTTCATCCTTGAAAAAATTCACTTTCTGAGATATTTGTATTTTATAGACATTAAATTCCAGATTCAAGTCAGTCTGTATGAATAACTGAGCACCATGTTCTGTGACACTATAAGTTATGTATAAAATGTTTAACATTCAAATCCCTGTTGCATGACAACATTTGAGTCTGAGCACTTCTGCGTGTTTATGGCTGTGTAAATGCATACTGGAAAATGCCAAGGCGATAGAGTTTGGAAACCAACTCAGACAAGCTATCTCTCAGCCTTCGTTCAATAAGGACGCAATACTCAGGTTTTAAAAGAAATTTTGCACTGAAACTAGAGACGAAAATGACTAATCCATAAAATACATTTAAACTGAGTACTATAAAACAGCACACGTTTTTTCCAAAAGGTTTCAAAGACAAAAAAAATCCTTATTTCTTATAGATATTAAAGGTGGTTTTATGGTGACAGCAATGGCTGTGCCACCATGACCAACACCTGCCATCCTATTTCTGTATCTCACTTGTGTTGTGAGCTACTGAACTGTATTCTGTGGCAAAAGACCTCCCTGTAATGTCATCTATCCCCAAACCCCTATTACAGACTGGCCGAACTAGACATTTTGAATCAAAGTAGAGACCCACTGACACCTCTGACTGCTTTCACAGTTTACCTCTCTGATTAAATAAAAAAAAATTAAAAAAGCCAAGAGCTTAAGCTTACAGTTGTGTTTTATTTAATGTCTCAGTTAACATTATATTCTGTGTGATTTTTGGAAAAAAGGGGGTCATTTATCTAAATGGGTCAATGAGTCCTCTAAATATCAGAATAACTCTATGGTGCAGTCTTTAAACTGGTTTTCAGGTGCATTAACAAGCAGTCATATTAAGTATTCTCATGTATTTTCTCTAACCCTGAGCACTATCACAAGTGCAAGTCCATTTGCAACAATAGGGCCTTGTGTGTTCATGGAGGTAACAGGTATCTTTTTCTTGGGTCTTCTTGATCTTAAATGGTTTCTTATATATGCATCACATGTGTATTTCATGAATCAACAAACACATGCATGATCAAATATTTGTGCACATGAATAAAAAAGGCTCACCAGCTCCTTCTTCTTCATGCACTCCATGAGGATGATGAACAGATGCTGAGCCTGTGTGCGGCTATAGGTGAAAGTCTTCTGGATGGTCACCAGCAGCTGGTCTCTCAGAGACTCATTAATAATGCTGCGGAGGCAGAGAGGTATGGGAAACAAGGGAACGTGTGTCAGAAAGGGGGTCAGGCAGAGGTAAGGAGAAGGAACTGGTTAAGGGGGAAGCTGGCAAATTAGATTTGTTTGGCAGTAAGTGACACCAAGGTTGACTGGGGCCCTTAGCGTGTTAGGTGTGATGCTATGAGTTTACCTTCTCTTGAAATCAGGTTTGCTGTGAAGTAAGGACATTTAAATTCATTGTGCACCTACTGAGGTAAACAACTGCTTTTTCAAACAACCATTTATATGTAAAATAATGTGTAGTCATATTTCTAAGTCACTTGAAGTTCTAATGTAAAATCTCAACTATTACCTGTAGCTGCTGCATTAAAACTTTGTCCACTGAGGATAAAAACAATTGTTTGCTTTTAATGCATTTTAGACCACTGTTAATGAAAAATCTAAAGGACGATTAAGATCATTTAATTGCAATACCAGTAACTTTCTGCAAACAAAAAATATATTATTCAGATTCCAAACTGCATTTTCAGATTTGCTGACACTTTTTATTTTCTGTTGTATTACAGCATAATGCAACTTTGCTTAAGTACATACCCTCCCTCCTCAGAGTATTTATGTCCGAAGGCCAAGATATCCGAGGCCCTACCACTGCCGTCACACACCACCACAGGGACAGGAGGTGTGTCCCTAAGGTACTCCAGCACTATGGAGATCACATTTGGGCCCCCCTCAACGATGAGAGCCACCACTGGCACTCCTTGACCGATACCTGCAGAGGAAGACAGGCAGGTGAAGCAGAAGCAGGGCCAGAGAGAGGACAATTTGGTTATAATACAGAGAAGGAGAAAAGTGCAGGGGAAAGTCAAAGCGAAGTAAAGCTGCAAAACATGAAAAAAACAAAATACATAAACATTTCTAGATTGAGAAGCAGCTAAACTTTGCCGTACGCTGTACACTGAGTGTAGATTAAAATTTATTGAAAATTAAGATAAATTCATTTTTCTCATTAAGTAGTGAGTTTTCTATTTTTTTCTCTCTTACTTAAAGCTATGGTCTATGATTTGGAAGCTTGGTACGTCTTAATAACACCGTTTATAAGGCCGTTGTGGTCCTATGGTCCGATCTACGCAATATAAAGACCAAAAAGAATTAAAAAAATCCATTCAGTATATCCACTGCAAAGCAGCATAATAGTTGACCAATCCGAACCGCCGTTGTCCACAGTTCGGATTGGTCCGTGAGTCCATCCAATCCCCTGTCTCCCCTGCTCCGCACTGTCCCGCCTACTCCCCACTACCTCCCGCATATACCGGTGAGCAGCGAGCTGCACAGCCACTGAAGCGTCATGGAGCCGGATAAGACCAGCACCGAAACCGGGAGGCCGCTTTTGTCACCCTCCACATTGAAGGAAAGGAAATGTAAAAGTTTCGAGGAAAAGGCTGAAGTTAGGAAGAAATATGAGAAATACAGGTCCCAATGAAGACTCAACATTGGAGAATAGTATGCTGGTGGGAAAAGCTGCAGAATGATTTGGGACTGAAAACTGACGCTGAGACAGTCGAATTTCTGTTGAACAGGTAATAACTTTGTTTACTACAGTGGGAGATGTCTGCTGAATAACTTTGGTTAGTCTGTGCTTATACTGGCTAATGACTGAATGGTGTTGGTCGGAACGGGTCGGCTCTGTCAATGGATTTTAGCATAAGTTAGCCACTCATCGTTAGCATTTGTAAACTGAGCTGGTGAAGACACGCCGAGAAAGGTAAATCCTCACCCACAATCGGCTCTGCTCTGATGGGCTTACAGTGGCAACGCCAGACCCGCTTTGCCACCAGTCCAATTGAAATGGCTACCGCTGTGTGTTACAAGGGGGATGACTGTCGTGTTTGTTACTTTCAGCTATGAGAAATCTGACATTCTGAGTTGTTTTTGAAGTTGCTGTTGCTGCTGGTATTTTCTGCCGGCCGGCTTCTTGCTCTATCGGAGGGGGCGTGTTGTTAAGAGGCGATTCAAGCTGGGGGGCGGGATCTTGGAACACGGAGGGGAGGGTGAGTGAAGGGGGGACAGGCGGCGTTTTTAAAATCTGTCTCAACAGCCAAACTGGTTTTCAGATCGTAGACCCCAGCTTTAACTTTCAAGGGCCTATATCAGAACAGGTCCATTCAGTACATTGACTAATGTGTGCCTCATTAAGCCTGAGTTTTTGGTTTATGTTGGTGTGAGAGGGAAGAAACTAAGACTAATCCGATTTTACACTTCTGTATTCTAATCCTTGGCTTTAAAAAGGATAACAACCAATTATTACAAGGTAATAACACCATTCCAAATAGGATCAGCCAGGACATCGTACATCACTAAAATAAACATGCTTTTCACAATGCTGTTTCAAGGCATAAAATGTACAATCCTGTCACGTCCACTTTAAGGTTGAAGAGGTGTAATGATAGGAGGAAATGTTCCTCCCTTAATGCGACTTCCTTAACAAGGCAGGAATGGGTGATGTTGTGCTCTCTTATGCCTCTGCAACTCTGTAATGTCACATGGATTGATTCCAAAATTACACCATTAGGGGTGATCACACAGAGACATGTCGCTAAAAAAAACATTGTCATAAAAATTGTTGTTTATCTATAACTCATAGCACCATGTCTACCAGGCATCTCTCTCTTTTGCAGTCTTCCAGCATTTTCATGCACATGAAAGTTAAAACATGTTCAACTTTTCAGTTGAAGATGCAGAGTTGCAGCACGTGTTTATATCACTTTCAGCCAAATCAGACACAAGATAAGATGAAACCAGGCAAATAGAAAGTGGGTAGTTACTAATGAAGTGAGCCAACTGTATTTTTTTGACAGGGAAACTACTATCAGCTGCTCTGACTGAGAATGAAGGGGGCAGAAAAGAGCCCTTGCTCTAATGGAGCTTTGACACATCTGTGCCTTGAACAACATGGCTCTGTGCAATTGCCACCTAAGTTGTCTCAGTGTTGATGCAGTGAGACACACTGACAACAGAGATGTGAAAAGGCAGATTACAAAAATAATACCTCTCAAAAAAGACTGTCCTTCAACTTTGACTCACCACTTAATGACTCCTCAGCATGCTGTTTGACATACGTGATAATGATGTGAGCAAAGTTAACTGACCAGAAAAGAAGAAAGTCAGCTAAAGTGGAAGAGGAGAGAACAGCTAGGCAATGGTGAAATCATCAGTTCAAATTGTGTCTTATTGTGAGATGTCCTGCGATCTTATATAAAGGAGTAACTATTGCGGACGGATTCACTGCCCTTCTTCCAAAGAATTGTCTGCTAACTCTTGTTGTTACTGCGCATTCTCTCCTACCAAGTACCAATTCACCTGAAAACACCATATGCTCCAGGGTTTTCATTTTTCAAATTCCTCCATGTTCCTTTCCATTTTAGTGGTCACAAACCAATCCATACCCCAAACCATTCCCCTCTCTCCTTCACCCCTCTCCCTATCTCTCAGCCTCACTTCTTGTCTTCTTCCCTCAGTCTTTCTCTCTCTAGCCACTCCGCTCTCATCCTCTCCCTCCCATTCTGTTTCATGTAGCTATGTTTCCAGCCAGTTGTTTTGACTCCTCTAATTCAAAAGCTGTGTAAAAGCTGATCTTCCCCGCCCTGCACCCTCATCTTGGTCTACATAATTCACAGAGGAGAGAGCATAAGCTGTCTCTCAAATGAGCAGACGGACGAGCAAGTACAGATGACTGTTTAAATACTGTATTCACAAGGAAGCAAGCCGCACACACATGGAAGGATCCCCGCCACCCTAACAGTTTGCCTTCCACAGCCTCGTGCGGCCCTGCAACAGGGACAGTTATGTAAGGAGAGTATTTTCAGGGCTTTGCCTACTTCAAAGAGGTAAAACGTCACCATGACACAACTCATCACACGACCATCCACTGGCAAAGCTCAGTGTGAGGAAGAAGCAGATGACTGACTTGAGTATGAAGTAAGATTCTTCTCCTTTTTTGGGGGGAGGGGTCTGATTATTGTTTGACTGAAGCCCACTTAGGAGTAAGGCAGAGAGAACAAGACAGTTGTGTAATGGCTAATTGGTACAGGAAAGCCTCTACTTTCACATACAGACAGACACAGACACTTAAGCTGACCACAAATTAAATAATATCCTCTACTTCCTGCCTACCCTCAAAACATAGGGTAAATTAAACGTCGGCCCTTGACCTCCTTTTCAAGTCAGTACATCTAATTAACAACTGCTGTTATGACTCTAAAGGGATAGATTACACATGGATGAAGAAGCACAACCTTACAGTTTTATTGTCAGCTTATAACTAAACACACTGAAAAAGTTTCCCAGTGCAGATGTTACTGATGCACACCAATGGTAGCTCAAATCAAATTCAAAACTCTTCTACAATGACAAAAAAGAAACAAGATAGGCTTCTGCCTACCTAGAATCCGTCATTCTGGTCTACTCCCCCCTCCTGCCCTCTATGCTCCTTTGTTGTTCCAAAATAGTGGCATGTAGACCGATTACCCAACTCCATTCAACATGTAGTCACTATCTACTTTTCAGAGAAGGTCGAAAACTCAGTTGTTTAGGAAATATTTACTTTAGTCTGACTCTTCTTTCTGTAGTCCTCAGTGATGGAATGAGTTAGAAAGTTTAAGACCCAGAGGCCTCATTTATAAAGCTTGCTTATGCACAAAAGAAAGCGTACGCCACTTGTAAGCAATGTTTGGGATTTACAAAAGACAAACTTGACAGGGGAATGTGCATGCCTCCAAGCCAGCTCTGACTCTGCCATACGCACATAATCTGAACAAATGGAACAGGAGAAATTAAAAAGAGCTATGTGAAACGGAAATATTTATGTCAAATAATCTAACATTACAAATTTCACAATACATACTTTATATGAAGGATATTTGCAAAGGGAAAGTTTATATTGATGCCTCAGGAGGTTCACAAACACATGTACACACACCTACACATGTAGCCTATATTATTGAATCAATTATGGTTTGTGATTGTGAAACAAATGAAATGAAATCCATTCAAATAAACAATTGGGTGGCCAGTGCCTGTGTTCCCAATATGTGCCATACAAAAAAGGTTCTATCATAATAATAATTGTAATTAAAATGACATGATTGTTGCTTAAAACTGCAGATCAATTAGAATATCACACCTGTAGCTGTTAAGAAAATGAAGTGATAGTTGGATATAAAAAGGATTTAAAAAAAAAACCTCACAATGCTAAACACACACAGTGGCTTATCAGGCACTTCTGAAGGATGTGGTGCACGGGAGACTCCGACATCTGTGTCTCCCTCTGCGTCCGTCACCACACCACTCAATAAGGATTCCCCAAAGATCCTTGCCAGTTTTTCGTCTGAGCTCTGGTGTGCCCTTTCCCTCACCTGTCGTACAGACACTCTACCTGTGGAGAGCGATACACCTTTTTGCCTCCATTTTTATACTGGACCATTTCTTTTTTACTTTAGCTACAGTCCAAACCTCAGTGGCAGCCTTATTTACAGCATGCTTCTACTTTTTTGCCTTTCTGGCACAAGTGATACAGAACTGAGCCCACCTATCAATATCTAGACCTCACATTGTGTAAAACTTCTTTTTTTGGCTTGCTTTGTTTCACCAAGGGCTTCCATCTGACCTCTTATAGGTACCATATGGGCAGGGCAAAACATTCCCTCACATGCGACAATTTTAGAGTTGATTCCGATTTATAAATGGAAACAGGAGGAGAATGTGTGTGAGCACTCTTTTATGAATATGAGTTTTTGAGTGCACACATCTCCTGTGTTTCTATGCCATCTATAGTGATCTTACCTACGTACAATTTTATAAATGAGGCTCCAGGTCTTTGTGAACAACTTAGCAATGAGTATGTTGATGCTCAATTTGATCTCAATGTCAAGAACATGAGAATGTGATGATGATGAAGAGATTGAGGTGACTTGGATTTCTGTTGATTTCTTAGTTATAAATAAAAAGTTAAAAAAAAAAGACACTAACAGTAGCACTACATGGCAGCACCTGTGTCCAATCAGACTTAAGCAGTTTGTTGCACATGCAAACACTGTTCCCTCCAGTCTAGATGTGTTATACTTACTCTCATGTCTATATTTGCTTTGGACAAAGTCATCTGTTTAATTCAATTGTAACACTGTAAATATCAAGCAACATGTTTTGCCAGCTTTACCTTTAATTGAATCAAAACAGAGACAATTATCAAGAGTAATCTTGTGTGTATGATGATGAGGAATTATTCAAGGTTTATAGAGACTGACATCAAAATAAATGTGTGGTAGGGATCTTTTTAATTTAAAGACATTCCAAACTCTAAAAATCTTATTTGGACCGGTGTTTAAACATCGTATTTTAGTCCAGTGCTGTCACACTTGGAATGAACTCCGTTGGCAAAGCCTTAAGCTTTGCAGCCTTAGCTATTTGTTGCTTTTAAGGAACTTTCACTACATGAAATTAATCTTCTAATTGTTAAAAAAAACGAGTCTTTTGATTTATTTCATCAGCACAGGCAGATTGTGAAGTCTGCACTCTCTCTATGTATCAAACAGAGCCAAAGTGATTAAACACAAGCAGTGTGTTCACATGAGTTGGCATTTTTCAAAGAATACCTTCTTTTTTACTGGAAATGTAAGCCCATCCTTTGAGAGCTAATCTGTTGAAGTTTTCAGTCAAAAAGCTTCTTACTGTGTGTCATGTTTATACTGCATGAGTGCAACACCATTGTGAAAAGTACTGGCTTTGATTCTTTTTTCAATTTCTTGCAAAACTTTGCTTTTTATTGATGTTTTCTTTAATTTTGTATACTTCAGAGGGAAGACAGAGCAAGCGAGGACTGTGAAAAGCACAATCAATAATTTAAGAGGAACTAGAAGTACTGCCTAGCAGTTTCATCCACCGGGGAGGGAATACCAGTGCTGGACTGCAATAATGCAGTGACGGGTGCAGTAGAAGAGCTGTGAAGGTTTTTGTGATTTGTTGAAATTTTATAAGCAAAGATCGAGAGTAATATCGAAATTTCTTGACCATCCGGGTCCTAAGTTCTATCTGGTCATTTCTGAGTCAGTGGATGTCAAAGCAAAAAATGAAGTCTTGAGATTTCAAATCCACAAGCAACAGATGACCATGGAGTCCAATGGCTGTGCAATGATCAGTGACCTTAAAATGTATCCAGTTTCCTGGATGGCTGGAAAGGAGATGTAAGCAACATTAAAATAATCCCTAAAAGAATTGTTTGGATATTTTAAGGTAGGTCAGGGAGAATAAAGTGATCTAATTACCTTGACCTGTGATCTCAAAAATCTCCCCAGGTTAATATTAAGGCAAAAGATAATATTGTTGAAGAAAATCCAAAAATTGTTCCTGAGGTATCAAAGTCACAAATAAGGGAGGAAGATTCATAATCTTAAGCTTTGACCAGTGAACCCTTCAATGTAATCAGTCCTCAAGTTAGAGTATACATTATAATTGTAGATAAAGAAGGAATCATTTGGAGGTAGTGGGTATACCTATGTGTCTTTAGATTCTGTTTCTTTCTAAGTAGTGGTTTGGATCTAATCTTCTTCTCTCTGGCTTGGATTTTAAAGGGCAGTGGTGCATGATCAAGGTCACGGGATCCCTTGCTTTTGAACGTTTTCTCGGATGAATGCTTGAGATTTTTTTTGTGCTCCTTTCAAACTTGATGTTAATGTTAAGATGCTTTGACCAAAGATGAACTGATTAGATTTTGGACCTCCGTGTTGAAGGACTCTGGGACCCTTGTTAATAACTTGCCCATTAAAGGCCTTAAAATCACACTGTCACATAAAACATCTTTGTCCTTCCAATTGGCCCATCATGTTTTTTTTCACTGTCCTCCATAAATTCATGAGGCAACTGTTCCTAAGTAGCCTGCTGGAATGAGACATAAGTTTATTATTCCCGACCACTGGAATTCTAATTAACAAAACATATTTTTCCAAGACTGTTAAATGTTGAGTGTACGATATCAGATCTCTGCAGCTAACAGAAGGCAGCAGGATAGATGGGATAATACATCTGCAACCACAGAAGTGTGCTGATTGCTATTATGCACAGCCATCAAAGCTGATTACCCTGATTAGATAACATGTAAGTGACACCTGCCAACTACAAATGTAATAAACACACACATTTATTCAAATGGCATAATTCTGCATTTTCAGTCCTATTTTTCTTATCACGGAGATATCAGTGAATAACTGAGTCTTCATTAATTATGTGCGTCATGACCTCCTTTTCAACTTCCTGCGCAGATTTCAGAGCAGTTCATGTTTCATTCTTGAAATGTGGTAAGCTCCAAGCTGTGCTGAATCACATTTAGGATATGACGCCTCACTATGAGTTTGTCTGCATGCAGCATAATTTCCTGAGGAAGCGTCTCTCCATTTGTTAAGCTGTTGTCACACAGCTCTGTGACTTAAGCAGCTGTTACAGAGCATCTCAGAAGGATGATGGTTGGTTTAAAAGTAATAACTTTCCATGTTTTACTTGCCATTTCTGCCTTTCACACCCTGTCTTTTTGCTACATATCATTTTTAGTATCCCACATAACAGAGGACAAAGGTACCAGGTTACTTGCAACTGCTTTTTCCAAAAACAAACCATAAAAAAACAGGAGAATTTGGGGTCAACTCTGGGTGTTACAACAAAGTAACTAGAGCTTTCGCACAGTTATGCCATGATCTTAGAGCAACAGATTACCCATGCTTATAAATGTACCCAAATTATTCCTAAAGTAATTTTGCTGTTAAGAGGAACTGAATTCACCATTAATGAGCAAAGTGAAAACTAACCCCAAGGGAACAAGCAATGATAACATTGTGAATCAGAGCAATTTTGAGTCTTTAAAGTTGTCTTCAAGAGGTCGACTACATTTATCCACCCTTAAGTATCTCTTTGCCCAAGACAAACGTCTACACTATTCTCGCTCTCATCAGCCCCAGTGCCTAAAACAGCTTGTTAATCTGGCCTGCGAAATAGATCTACCAGCGTTATGTCATACCTCTCTTCTGTTAGCAGTTTAAAGTCTCTGGTAAACCCATCAGGCTGTTTCATGTGGGGAAAGGGGCCCAAAGGCAACAATGGCTTGGACCAAGCCTCTCAGATGGACTGAGAATACAGGTGGATCAGGGAACTCAGTGTGTGAAAACTAAAATTACTTTTGAAATTAACGATTATCAACATACTCTTGCATCGAAATCAAAAGTGAATCAACGTTAAGGCAAAATAAATTTTACCTTTTGAACTGCTGACAAAGGTTAAGCAGATTATGTGCAACGCAAGCCATCTAAAAATAATTCATAAATGGTATATACAGAATACTAAATCAACACCAGCCAAAATGCGGAAAATGTTCAGTCTGGCAGGTTTATATGTCAGAGGGTTGCGTGTTGCTAAATGTTTGTGTCCAACAGTTCTGTATAAACACATGCATGCTGAGTAAATACATGTCTTTACTATTTCGATTGACTGATGGGACAAATTGATGCAATTTAGGAAAATTTTACTTCATCAGACACACTTAAACATATGGCATGCATGGAGCAGTATGTTTTATAATTTGGCAGGTAAAAAATGGGCAAACAAATGTATATTTACACCTAACCTTGGCCTCATTACATCCTGGCAACCTAAGAAAATGACAATAAGCAAGCTTAAAAGATTGCCAAAAACTATTACATCAGGGTTATTTTAACCATTTGTTTATCCATATTTGCACCTCGAGAAATATTGCACTCAAAATTTGAAAACTGTTGGGTGAGTTACATTGAAATTTTATAGTAGCTATGATCAGTTGGTTCAGCACTAATGCATTTTGTTTCATTCAACACTTTTCATGCAAGTAAGTTAGATAATTAACTGGCTCATGTGCTAACACTGCAAACACTGAGTTTCTATCAGACATACTTTAAATGTCAGCTTTCATCCACCCAAAAAATAATTGATGATTTGAATCAGTGGTGGCTGCTGGTCAGTCAAGGAGGGGAAGCTCATTTTTTTCCCGGCCTACATCATAAATTTGTTTATTTATTTAAATGTAAATTCTACCCTCTGTTCCTTTTCAAGAAAATGATCTGTGACCCTGTCGTACCAACTTAGTGTCTTTTCCAGGGATTTTACCAGTGTTCTCTCAATGGCCAGCAGAGCTAGACTGCTTAAACGGCCTTGGCCCATTGTGTTGTGGGTATAAGACTTGAGCCACTTTAAACAGGAGAAGCTCCTCTCCAGAACAACTGAATGTAAAACTTAGAAGATGCTCCGGAGGGTTATACTTCAAGATCACTGATTGGCTCATTTCACTGTCAATCAAAAAGGGATTCAGCCTCAGACAGATCATCCAATCATCATGCAGAAGCCGAGCGTCCAGGCCAGCCCACTGCCTCATAGACCCCCAGAGACGTTGAGCATCTGATGGGCGGGACAAAGCCCAGCGTTTATCCAATGACCGTCCAGTTTCCACAGTGGAACAACCCACTCTACGCTTCCTCATCGAAGTCAGAAGACGCTCAGTGTCCGACTGTGTTAAAGCACTGAGACGCTACGGGGATGAATGAGAAGGAAGTCGCGCCCTCTGATGAGGGCAAAAGATGAAGGTATTCTAGCGCATATTTAGTCAATGAAATGTACTTATCACCACTTTTTTGGGGGACATTTTAGGGGAAGCTGAGCTTCCCTTGCAGTCTTAGAGCAATCGCCACCGATTTGAATCCACTGAACTATAAGAATCTGTTTTACGTTAGTGTGCAGAAGAGAGCTATTGTTGGAAAGCTAGCAGTCAGCAATTGAATTGTGATATCAAAAGGAACCATATTTAGGTTGAACTACGACAATAGTTAATTGTCTTTACCTTACCTGTTGAGATATGAATTTCTGAATAGTCTGAACTGGGCTAAAGAGAAAGACAATGGTGAATATTCTGTGAATATCTGAATTGGAAAATTACTCTCAGCTTTGTCAATGCAGTACCTCCTCTTTCATCACATAATACTTCTTCTGCCCTCTATTTCCGCACAATTCACACACTTCAAAGTATCACAAAACCCAACTGTCAGACTCTACTGTCTCCTTCTCTCCTTGTCTCAGGGTAATTTTATAAATACATAACCCAGTGGCCACACCTCATCTGTCAGAGGAAAACTAACCAAGAAAAAGGTGTGAAAAAGCAAAGATGGAAGATAAGAAAGGGATGGACAGTGAGACTCCATGAACACAACCTTCTATATTTATCGAGACAGAGGGCTGAGGTGGAAATAAGGAGAAGGAATTTTAGAGGAATAAAAAAGCATATGAAAGAGATGCAGGGAATATGCTTAAATGTCTCTAATCAAGGATCCAGCAATGACTCATCCTTTGAGTGTGTATGTGTGCTGTGGTAGGCCATGAGAGTGTCTGCAAATTTATCCTAGTCTGTTTAAATTTAGTATTGGCACAAATGGAGGTGTGTTGTTCCTGAATGTAGGTCATTGTTGTTGCACAACCCTACCTTACCAAACAAATAAAATACTAAACAAACAAACTTAACAACTAAAGAAAACAGGACATATCAAGATCTGGAAAGGCAACCTGACATGACAGGCTACAAAATCAAAGGTCAAGGGATATATGTGGTATAAAAGGGCAAGTATTTTTTTCCTCAAATTTAAGATTTTCTTTAAATCCATTAAACTCAGTCAAAGATTCCAGTTGAGATCTGGGGCAATAATATACCACATCCCAAAGACACAGACCAGATTGAGCAGATGGAGGAAAACATTCCATGATAATACTGATTAGTCCTCACCTCCTGGGAGGCTGAACTGTTGTGATGTGTGTTGTGTTGATGTCAAGCTTAATTCCAAACATACTGTAACTATCTTAAAATCCAAAGTCCAGAAGCTGGAATGTAATATCATCTTATACATCAAGACGTGGACTCACTGATGTCACACTGATAAGTAAAATACAGATACTTGCTATATTTAGACTTTTCCATTGAGTACATAATGCATTACAGTGAGTCTGAAAATGACCCTGATTGAGTCTCAGCATAATCACAAATGTTGCAGCCTGATCCCAGACTGATAGCTGATGAGAGATGGAAATGATCTGTGTCAGTTCAGCAAGCAAATTCTGCAGAGGGATGGAGACATATTTGAGCAGATGTAGTTAAGAAGAAAGGAGTTTGTTATCTAGTCTGGTTCAACTACATACAGTAAGGCAGGATTTCTCAAAAAGAGGGGCAAGACCCTGAAAGAGGGGCGTAGCAGTCCTAAAGGAGGACATGAACAGTTAGGGAAGGGATGTGGCCAAGATGTTTGTCCACTTCATCACTTCATCACTATCGCTTAAAACAGAGTAGGTAAGATCTTACGAATCTAAAGAACGGGAAGAAAAGCAACCAGAGAACAGGAATCATGTGTCAGTTTATAATGAGGATGCAGTGGTTTTCACATCACTAGAATTCTAAATATTGACATGACTGTGGCAAAAATCAAATATCCAATTCTGTTGATCCACAGAAACAAAAGCAAAGTCATAAACACCAAATATTGTGTAATTACCCTTTTTATTACAAGGATATTTTTCATCTCCATTGTTTTAATAATTGCTGGTGTCCAAAAGTACACAAACTAAAAGTTCAGCAATCATGTATATGAGCTGAAAAAGAGATTACTTTATTTTCACAAATACTGTATGTTGGTAACACCTGAAAAAGCAGGTAAAACTGGAAAAGAGTGGTGCTTCTTATCAATGTATGTTTGATTTGAGCAGGGAAAACTTCAGTGAGTTTAAGACTCTCATTTAGAGGAGGGTTCTGTCAGTTTCTTTAAACTCTAAAGTGTTGCAGATGCATCTGTAAAATGTAGGCAGAGTGAGAGAGTTTACATCATATCGTTTTGTTTTTTTTTTTCTTTTGGATTTGTTTTTGGTCAGTTCTGCCTTTATTAGAGAGGGAAAGTGGGGACAGAAAGAGAGGGACTAAAATGAGGAGAAACAGTTACAGGTTGGATTAGGAGCCTGACACCTGCAATGCAGACAAGAGCCTCATAAAGACATAATTACTAATCTACATATTTACAGGAATTTAGTAACTGAAATATACCACAAATCCTCGTGCTGATGCTGCACAGCAATCCCCATCCACCACATTATACTTTGTCCTCCCTGCACATCCTCATCCCGGAACTACACCTGGGGCAAAAGTCTTGTAACCATGCATATCCAGCACTAGCTGATTTATCACTGCACCACAGGGTTGAGTTCATGTTCATCACTTTGAAATGTTTTTTTTTTTTTTTTTTTTTTATCCATTCATGCAAGGATGCATCCCATCCCCAGTGATTCAGGAGCAGGGACTATCTCTGTATTGCTTTTTTCACCTGCTTGTAAATTTCTTATTCACTTATGCACCCCAACAGAGTCAGCTGGCTGCACCCGTCATCAATGCGGAACCACCACAGGGACAAAACCAAAGACAGGGGAGAAGGTGGGACCATAAAAATGTTCATTTATGTAGGTCTTAATATTGATGGTTTCTATGCCTAAATTAAACAATCAGAATCTCAAAGAAATCATGATTTAAAAAATCCATGTAATCTAAATTTTTGCAATCTCTGTCCATCAGTAGACCATTTCAGTTCTGCAGCTGCCTGAAAGAAAACCGACAAATCTGCAAGGATGTCTAGTTGAACAAGCTGGGGCAAACATAACCTTTCTGGTTTGGGATGGCCCGGCCACTGACTAAATGCCAAAAAAATAATAAGTTGGGTTTAATGCCTCCATACTGCCTACCCTGCCCAACAACCCCCACCCCAGGACCAGGTCAACGTCCCTGATAAAGCTTTTTTCTGTTAAAAAATTTAAGAAATATCATTTTATTAAAGGATCGGTTTTTAAGGTTACTTCAAACACCATAGGAAATTACAAACTGATCCAATGTGCCTGTTTTGGTAGAAAAACAAGCAGTATTTTACAGCAACTTTTGACGCAACTTTTCACAAAAACTTCCACAACAATGGGCTTTGTAGTAGCAGCAACAGATACAAAGAGTCTTGCAATATCCCGAAGGTTTGTTTTATTTATATAATAATTTTAAAGATTGCAGCAACTTTCTGAAAAACCTGCAGCAAATTAGGCTTTTTCTGCCGCCAAAATAACTATTACAGCTTTACTAAATGACATTTGCCTGTTGTTTGAGGGTTCTTGGCACCTTCACCATCAGCAGTGGGTGACATTTCTAAGCCAGATTTCACTCTCCAGAGCAATGTGTCAAAAGTCGCTACATAATCCAGTTTGTCGCATAGCTGGGTAGCATAAAGTGGGCTGGATAATGAGTTTTATCTGAAAAATCAAGACTTTGTTCAAGTGCTCACTGTGCTTGAAAGAATAGTCTCACAACCCTTTTATATTCCCATGTTCCCCTGCTCCACTGTAATCTCTTCTGTATGGGCTGCTGCTGGTTGGAGGTCACAGTGTCACAGCTAATCTGCAACGCAAGGCCCTATGGCTTCTGGATTCAATTACCAGAGCTACTTCATCCTTTACCTATGCTGTGATTAATGTAATCACTGCTATACGAGGGTCAGTGAAGGTTACACAGTGGACTCACAGTTAAAATACACACAAACACACACATTCGCATATACGCACAAACACATGCCAATAAGTCTGCTCACATTCAATATGTTAAGTGTAGGTGCACATTTTAATATTCTAAGTAATTCTTGTGAAATGGAGGGGAGGGCGCATTCAAGGTGCCTTACTTATTGCCATAGACCTCATATGAACTTGTACTTAATAATGCTCTTACTGGAATGTGCTTTATTTAAAAGCTTTTTTACAAGTGCAAAACAAAAGATGGAATAAATAGGGGTTTAAATAATTTCTATCAAAATAATTGATTAAAGAAATGAACTTTGATTGACCAATCACAAAAACAGTAAAACCTGTATTGCATTCTGTGCAGCTGTCCTCAAGAGCTCTGTAAATTCAATGAGTAAAGTACAACTTTCCTTTACTCCTCCAGCTTGGCTATTGGCTGGTATTTAAAAGAAATGTCACTTTGTAAGTGTCACAGATGCAAACAGCATTTTAGGTGAAGTGCTGACAACACTTTTTTTTCAAACTCTGGCCGGGGTGAAGACTTTGGAAGATGCTGTTGACAGAGTTTAGGTTTAGACGGGTAACACAGTGTTAAGGCTCTCGGGGTGATTTTGGCTGTGGAGCAGAGCCAGTAGTACAGCCCACCATGTTGCCCCGACCTGATTATTCCATGTCATCTAAGTGCAGCGCGATAGACGCAGCACTGCGGAAGTACGCTATAGCACTGTTTAGGCTCAAAAAATGTACCTGAAATGACCTTGCTTTCAATTAATTATGGACGTTATCCGCCAGGACATTGGATTACAGAACGAGCAGTAAGGAGGAAAATAGGCACGTTTTTGTGGACTTTATGGACCTTTTTCTTCGGCTCTGTCGCCCCTGTTAGATGGAGGTTTGTTCACAGCTTAAAATCACCTCGACCTCAGCTGCATTTGAGACATCAAAAAAGTGCTCCAGAGTGTTGCTCAGCATGAGGGTGAGTAGAAAATTAAGGCATATCATTCTTTGGGTGTAATATTCCTTTAACCAATTCTCCTCTGTGTGGTGACCCAGTGCAAAAACTTCTGCTGGTTCATCATTGCAAGATTCCATAATTTACACAGACTTACACATGTTTACACATACACACACAGCTGCATCCCACTATGTTAACAGAGACAACTGAGTAGGCCATGATGGTCACTGCTGCCTCATACTGTTTTACTAATTTACAGTGTGAAGGTTCAAAATTTGACATTGTTACCAGCTGACCTTAACTGTCAGTGGTTGTCATTGTTACAACAGATGTTGACACCAGGTACAAGACTCATGAAAGTCATTTTAGTATAGCATCAGAAGAAGATACTTCAATTCTAATGTTGTAATTGTACCTTAAACTCTGAATTTTTACTTAAATCTCAACATTTAACTTTTTAGGTGCTTTAAATAGAAATAATCTTGTCCCCCTCATTATATTCTCATGTGTGATCCTTTTACTCTTCCATTGACACTGGGTTGGTGGACAGCTTTTAAAATAAAGAAATAATGAAAGAGGAATGTAAAGGACAGTTTTGTATGTTACTGGAGGCACAAAACAGTACATTTATATGTTTAATGAAGATGGATATTTTTTGTTAAAAGTTGAGACTCAGGTAGAGTTTTTCAATCAAATTAAGGAGGAAAATCTCCTTGTCCATGTGGACTTAGCCTCAATTATAACTGTATCCATCTCAGAGATCAACACCATCTAACAGTGTTTGTTTAGCAACAACCTGCCCTCAGTCTCCACTTCATCCCTGAGCCTTTCTGCTGGGAGCAAAAAAAAACCATGTACACAAACTAGGATGCACATTTTTCAAAAGTATCAATAAGTTTTCAGCATATTTTGATTACAATTCAGGGAATGCTGGTCATGGCACAAGGAAAGTGAATCGATTTTTTGGTGATCCTAATTAAAACATTTTAAAGGATTTGTTAACACTGCGAGATAGGCAAATTATCCATAACTGAAGCTGTTAGCCTCCACGCTAATCTCTGTAAGCAGTTGCTCCTTGCTGATGTCTTGCTTGTTCATACAACATTTTGGTGTGTTTTAAAACTGTATTACATCTTGGGGTGGCATGGGGACATAGCAGATTAGGGCACATGCCACAGCAAGAAGGTTGCTGGATGGACTCCCCTTGTCAGTCAGGGCCTTTCATGTTCTTTCTGAGCCTGTTTGGGGTTTTCCAGGCACTCTGGTGTCCTCCTATAGATCAAAAACATGCTTGGTAGGGTAACTGGTGACTCTAAATTGCCTGTAGGCGTGAGTGTGCTTGTGAATGGTTGTCTGTCTCTCTATGCCACCCTGTGAGAGCCTGGCAACTGGTGAGGGGTGTACCCTGCCTCCTATGACAGGCTCCAGTGAACATAAGAATGGATGGATGCATGAATAATTTTATGTTTACATCATTCAGATTAGATATAGATTTTAAAATATTTTTAAAACAATCTTTATTGAAAGTCATGAAAACTAATTCAGAAGTGAAAAATAATCAACTTTTGAGACTTAAAACATCCTGGTAAGGGTAAAGCAGAAGTCAACCTACAGCATCATCCTAATATTACTGCTAAATAAAATTAGCCTGCAGTTAAATGTCTTTTAAAATCAATCGACAGCACTTGTTTTGCTTTTTTTAAGCAAAAATAAGAGACATCCAGTGACATCTCTATTAAGCCATCTCATTTAGAGCCAAATCACCTTCTTTACAGGAGACACCTACCAAGGCAAATCTCATTTTAATGCCTGCATTTTCCCGTGTCACATCACTTGTCCTTGGTGCTTTATATAATTCTCTTCCTTTCCTGCTCACCCCCAATCCCTTTACTTTGCCTTCATTTTCTCACTCTCCCCTCTTCCTCTTTCACTTGTCATCTCTCTGAGGCAGGTGTGTGATTAAAAAGCATTGTGGCTGCTGCTGGAGACATGTCAAAAGAGCTGTGCTGAATGGTGCCAATCATTTTATTGATTTTCTTGGTCTCATGGTTTGACAGTGTCTGCTAACTTCAGGAGGTGCTAAAGAGTAGCTGAATTAGAAATATACCTCTACCTATTTGACCTCAAAAAGCCTCATAAAGTGTTTACAGCCCGGGGATATAGTTTGTAAACAGTTATGCAATATGGTCATAATCACCGACCATAAGCTCTGTCCCTGTGTTTACATGTGGAGCATCCTGTGCTGAATCCTTATCACGGTAATCCAGGTTCATTTGCATCTGCCTCTCTAGTTAAACGTTACATCAAACTAGAGCATGACAGGCTAAAAAAGTCTCTAGAGGGCATGTATGTGCATGTAAGCCAGAGCATAGTACTGAGTGTTCACTCTAGCATGTGGACACTCTGGCTGCATCCACCTTATTTACTGCCTGCCTGTTACCACAGCTTCGTGTCATAAGATATTTATTTAGTTTACCACCCATTCAGAGATGTCCCCTGGATATTCCTGTCCAATTCCCCCTGAAGAGTGTACAAAACCACAAGTTGCAAAATGTTCTGCAACATCAAATATACAACAGTTACCAGGGCAGAGTGAGCAGAGTGTCACACAGGGGGCTGTAAAGAGGTGTATGCACTGCAAAAATAATGCCTCTATGATGAGTTCAGACAGATGCCAATTGGGCTTCCATCACTTTCAGTCAAACCAGATGAAAGCTATTAAGGTGTATTGTGAGACAAATATAAGCAAAGGTGCACAGATCTATTATGACCAAGAAAAATTTGATATTGGACATGTCAGATTAAAAAAGCAAATACATAAGTAAAACGCGTAAACTCTGTCAATGATGTGGAGCCAATTTGATTTATAAAGCATTTCTAGCAGTCACTTGGTGGTAACCATTACATGGAAGAGCTGCACACAGGCAGCAGGATAGGATTATCTACTTGATTGCGCAAACATCACAAAACAACCACAGGTAGGGTGGGATTACACGAATCTCTTCACCGCATTTCTTTCATGTAGTGTTTGTGTGCAGAGTGTCAGTGTCTTAAAGAAATGAAAAAGAGCTTGTGGTAACGTGGTCTGCAAACCAAGAGTACGGCCATTCAAGCTAAACTGCCTTTTATGTCCTTTACTTGCTTTATCTACCCCCCCCCTTGACAGGACATCAGACTACACGAAGATCCCACGGGAGCCCTTCTGTGAGGAAAATGGATGTACTCCTCGATTGACCATGGACAGGTAATCAAATCAAGAAATGGTCCTTGTCTGCCCACACTACCGCAGTGAATGAGGAAGTAAGGGAAAAACACACTCAACCAGGTACATTACATTATAAAAGGCACAATGGTGAAGCACGTTCACTTGAAAGAAAAACTGAAACACTTGCAGCAACAGGGAGAAAATGGAAATGTGGTGAATACATCAAAACCTATCACTTCCAATGCTTTAAATAAAGTTTTAAAACGATCTGATTGATGCTTTGGATCAGACACAGCATTTCAAGGGGAAACTGACCACTATAGTGATGTGTCACAAATCTGAAGCATGTTAATTATTTAATCTGACCCAAAAGAGATCTAGAAAGACTGGCAATGGTATCTTTGAATTATGGTATAATGTAATAAGTATTACGAACAGGGTGCCATATCAACCTGTGGTCCATTATTTATTGATTGATTGATTGATTGATTGATTTAAAGAGGGAATGTTAGCGTGCTGTAGTAGTATTGTTACATAGACTATGTGCCTCTCTCTTCCTATATAGTCTAAAGGAAAGTCAATGTACCCCTGTGGCTAGCACTGCAACATAATTTCTTGCCAAGACATGGCCATAAAGGAGCAACTCTAAAAAAAAGTATTTAAAAAACCTTTATGATCCTCCATCTGTACAGTGTTATTTACAAAAAAAACTTTATCTCCTGATTGTATTCTTGTCATTCTGGGCTGCTCTGAACATTTTGTAACCCTGCCATCTGCCCTGCGACAAGCCTTAAGTTTTGGCCTGGTTATGGCAAAGAGGGCAACTCTGAGAGAGTGGAAATCAGCTACTCCTCCCTATTTTAAAGTCTGGCTAAACGATGTGGTTTCTTGTCTATATTTGGAGGAGATCCGATACCGTATGTCTAATTCTCAACCCAAGTTTCTTAAGATCTGCGGGCCCTTTATTGAGTATATAAAGAAAGAAAAAAGATCAAACTGTTAACTAAATAATTATGTTTACTTTTGCACAGTACCTCTGTAACTCAAATATTTTTAATTTTGCATTGTTATATTCTTCCTCACTCATTGTTTTCAACACAAGGCTTTAACTACTTGGAATTATGTCTATGGACTCTACACCTGGATCCTCAACGCAGTCTTGGACTTAATTTGTTGTACTGTCATCCCCTGTAAACATTGTTCTTGGTCTGGCATGAACTCTAGCCTCCCGGCCTTCCCTCACTGTACTGAGTGTGGCATTGTTTGTACATTTACATATTTGTCTGTTTTTTGTTGTTGTTCGTCTTTTGTTCTATTTGTATTGTAATATAAAAAGTTATAAATAAAATTTAAAAAAAACCTTTTTGATCCAAAGAAATGTTAATGCTCATTAGAAATGCAGCAGTTATTCTGGTGAATAAATTAGGAACAATGCAGTGAACAGCTACAACATGGATGGATGCATGGATTGTCAGAGGCTTGCATGACGACTGGGCGTCCCTTTGCCTTCCCAGCCCCTTTGTATGACTCCAGGCATAGGATGACAAAGGGAAGTCCAAAGGTCACATCACTTCATGATGAACAAGAAGAGAGTAGGTTTATGTCTTTAATCCCTAATGACAATGCAAATGAAGGAAAACAGTAGAAATGAAAACCCATCTCACTGATGTTCAACCCACCCACTTAAACTCCCCCTCAGCTATTATCTGTATTTACTCTGACGTTCAAAGATGTAGACTTTTTTTTTATTTATATTTTTGGGCATTTTGTACCTTTATTGATAGGAGAGAGGCAGTGGATAGGCTTGTGAAAGGGGGAGAGAGAGCAGGGGAAGACACTCTGCAAACTGGTCACAGGCGGGATTTGAACCTGGACCGGCAGAAGCAAGTACATGGGGTGCTAACCACTACGCCAAACCAGCACCCCTCAAAGATGTAGACTTAGTTGACATTTCACTTGGTTTTGACACTGTAGATATTTTTAAAATCTCTTTTACCATAGCCTTTGCTTTTAAACAAATATCAATGCCACTATGTGTTTATTCGTGTCACCCAAACCCTGAGGAAAAAAACTAGTCACTTCATGCTGACATCAGAAGAAGGTAAAAACAAATAAATCAAGCTCAAAAAATATTACTTCACTCCTGTTTGTTCTCAACCCTGACAAATCCAGCACAATGCTCTGAGAAGCAATCGAGAATCGTATTTAAAGGGTATCAGTGAGGTTTGTTTGTACCCGTTTGTATCTTTTGTCTGGGAGAGAATAATAATAATAAGAGACTGAGAGAGAAAATGACGGAGAAATGCATTCATATTCATGCAAATCCATTTGGTTTGTAGAGAGGGAATAATGTGGAAATTGAAAATAGCGAAATGGAATGTGACAAGGCCTCATCAGCTGATAAACCCCCCACGCATAACCACAATACTCACATATAGATATATTACACACAAAAATACACAATATGCACACCTAAATCCTCACACACATAACCAATTCAAATACCCTCATGAGGATGTATGCAAGTTCTCAGTGATAATGCTTCAGATCAGGAGCATGCCTAAAACTGATGTGACACCTTGATTATGTGCATATGGAGGGTCATCTCAAACTGCATACTCCAGCTCTGGGCTCCGTCACCTTTCACAGCTGAAAAAGCATTTTGTAGAAGAGGTAGAAAGTCCTTAAAAAATTACGAAGTCCTGCTGCTATCTTAGAGGAAATCTCGATACACGCTAAAGTCTTCTTCCTAAAGTATACTGGACCTTCGATGCAACAAAGTTTAAAATGATAACATGGAAAGCAGAAAAGGAAAGCAGGAATGTGCTGTCACATGATATTTGTGTGTGTGTCTGTATAAAGTGTAAGGGCATGGAGCCGTTTTATCCTCTGTGATGTAGACTCCCAACTTAAAATACCGTCTATATTCATACTTGTCTTGATATATTTTAAAGAATAAATAATGATGAACCACTTCTTTTAATTTAAAAAATGTCAATCCTCTTATATGCCTTAAATACTTTGTGTCAGAGTAATTGCAATCTTCTGTGACCAGTGTCTGCAGTACAATTTATACCCATGGCTTTGTCTGGCCTTAGAACCCACTCCCAACTGCTAAATTAAATCTGTGACCCCAATTTCAATAAAATTTAAACACTTGCACTTATCTAACGGAAACTTTTCCAATTTAGACCTTCAATTAAAAAAAGAGACTGAATAAATTTGGGGGCAAAGCAAAATCATTTATCATTACAGAAAGTTTGAGCAACATGCCAGACTTTATATGATTTTACAATTTTCTCTTATAAAATGTTAGTTTTGGTATTTACTGAAGATCTTGAGGGGAAAAAAAGCATCATGGATAAAATAGCTTTGTTATCTTAAGATAACAAAATAAGAAAGCTGAGATGGTAGCCACATAGCCAGTATGTGTTATATATACTTTGAACAGGCAAGTTTGTGGGCAGACACTTATGTTTGCCTCCCATGATACATTAATAGCAGCCTAAGTTTATAAAAAAAAAAAAAAAGAAATCTAAAGTATGTGGCGTACTTAGTAAAAAAAGACATTGGAACCCTGGGGTGATTATTTGCTTCATCAATGAGCCACAGTGCCCTGCACAAGCTCTGGCTAAAGTTTTCAAAACTTTCTTAAATTATTATTTTAAATCATGCTTTCAAAGAGTATGGTCCATCCATTTCAGGGAGAAAGAGCTCATATACTGAGGAGCAAAACGGGGTGAGTCATTGCAGACATGAAGGGATAGCAGGGGCATGGAGGGAAAATAAAATACAGGTGATTATTGTTTCTTATAATCATTTAAACAGAGAAATGCTTGCAGAAGAACTGGCTGCAGGCAATTTCTTAAAAGACTTAAGCTTTCCAAATGCTATGTTCAACACCTGTATGCTCATTAGACTTTCTCCTGTGTTTTGCAAAAATACATTAACAAAGCCAAAATTCATGAAATCTGGAAAGAGGACAGGGCTTTAGGCTGAATGCTATGTATGCTGCCAGATAATCATAAACTTTTGAATTATGCAATAAATATTGAAGTTGCACAGAATTAAAAAATTCTGTGCAAAAAAATAAACTTTCACCAACGAGCTGGTACATAGAACTGCTGAATTCTTTAGTACAGCATCTCTTTCTTCCCCTCATTGATGTCTCATCTGCCCTGATAACAATGTGTGCTCTAGCCTTGTCATTTAAAGTGTATTAATTACAGCATTAATGTTATTTTTGGTTTGCTTAAGGCTGTCCACAGTGTATCTACATTATTGTAATTTGGCTGAAACAAACACGACAAATACATTGGCAGTAGATTTAGAACGCACTTAATTGTACTTTTTGTTTCAGATCATATTGTCCTATCTCTAAGTGCACAGGAGCAAAGAAAATCCTGACTTAAGCACATTTTTGTTACATATAGGGGATGTATTGGTTTGGAGCAAAGATTGATTTTTAACCAAATTGTTTCCCCCAGAATCAGAATCAAATCAAATCAAAGCCAATAGGAATGTTCATACCCCTACTTATTATACTTAAATGAAATATCTTCAAACTTTACATTAAGTTGTGCATGCTTTTGAGCTTCTTTTTTCTATGTAATGCTGATGAATGCTGACAGAGGAGCATGAACACAAAACAATAAACCTGCAGAATAAAGTCAGGTGAAATGGTTTTATTATTGTCTCTACAACTCTTTAAAAATCAAGCCACACATTCAACCCCACCAATGTAGCTCTCTGACCTACTTAAGATGTCCACCTGGCCAGCTGAGGACTACATCCTGATAGCATCTACACCTATATGACTATTTTATGTGTGAGAGCTTGCTCAGCAGATTTGTGTGAGACAAGAATGATCAGGCAGGTTTATATGAGGAGTTCATCTGTGCTGATGGGAAGCTTAAGGAAAAAAATAACACTAAACCCATCCTGTAGGCAGGGAAACTTTCAAAGGCTTGTGGAGTGTAATCAAAGTGTGCTAAAAATACACTGTCCAACAGCATTTGTTCAGAATAAATCATGTAATGATAATGTTAGTCTGGCTGTTGCTATTAAACAGAGTTTGAACTCAATTAACCCACAGTGTTGTTGTTGATGAAACAAGGTTTAAAGTGTATTATGTCATTATCACTCATATAAAAAAACACTTCCTCTAATAAAGGTGAGTAGGTCAGGCTAGTAATTGTAGGAGACATGACATCCGAAACAGGAGCTTTTACTCACGCGTGTTAATCTTTTGCAGGGAGATGTGTTTCTCGAGCTGGCGTCGTAGTTTGACCTCAGCGCCGTACTTTCCTGTGGTGCCGTTGTCTGCCAGGATGAAGTGGGAGTGGAGACTGTTCAAGACTGTCAGCTTGCTCAATGGGTTGGACATGGTCTGGTATGGACGCACAACCTACACAAGAAGAGCATGACCTTTAAAAATATCACAAACACTGAGAAGTCAGTGCTAGATATGTCAGCCTCACAAACCATAATGGGATATTTTACCACGGCAGCAGTAATGGTACCTCAGTTCAGTCAACATAAAATTTACAAGCACTAAAATACAGTATGTTCATGTCTTAATCAGTCTCAATAGTTTTCTCGCCAAGTTCAAATAATGTTACACGCAAGGTTCATGTTCTTTGCTGATTTTAATCTTTCCTTTAAGAATAAACACAAGACACTACTAATAGAATAGTGGGACTGTATCAGAACTTGACCTGTACCTGGACCTCAAATCAAGGGCACCTTTTATTATGTTTTTTTTTCTATAGCCTGTGTTACAGTTTTCAGAAGTACAGTGACAAATATAGAAAAAAATCTCACATGACATAATCATTTAAACTATGTTACAACCTAATTTAAAAAGGGGTTTTTGATCTTGTTTCTCACTCAACTGTGTCAATAGTCACCAACCTGGCCAAATATCAGTAGTGACAAATGACTGTGCCATGTGAATTAAATGTGATTTTTAAATGGCTCATTTGTTATACAGCGAGACTTTTTCCTTAAATCTATCTGCATCTCCTCTGCTGGTTGCTTGTTGTCTTAAAATAGGTTACATTTCTGCAAAACTAGCTGGCAACAAATTTATTCTCCAAGCAGAATATCACTGCTTTCTCCAAGTGTAGGTTTATAACCTAATTGACCCTTTGTCAAGGCCCAAAACTTCATGGTAGCTGTTGCTAACTTGGACGAAATCTGTTGTTTTTTTTTGTTTGCTCTTTTCTTATTTTGGATATACTGATAGTCATCATTATTTGACTTTTATTCAAATTTATTTTAATTAATTTCAACATATAAATAAAAAAGCCAAAACTATATGTTTGAGAATAACTCAAACTTAAAACAAAATCTGTTAAAATGTATAAAACATTATTGTATGTATGATCTTGGTGATTTCTTATAACATGTGATGCTGACATCAACACTACTTTTATTCTAAGCACTAAGTATGCTAGAATATTGTCAGCATCGGTACTGAAATAACTTTACTTAGCTTAATTATTGAAGTTTACTTTGTGAACTAGCAATTTTGAAGTTACAAATTAAAGGTAGTGATTTCACAACAACGCATTAAAAAGACTGCTAGAGCTTGTCTGTTGGGAGAAGCTCTGAGGCAGTGGCTATGGGGAGGACCTCTCTGACAAGTTGGACACCGGACGAATCAGAGACCCGACAAAGAGTCATAAGACTACAACTCCTGCCAGCTTGATCTACACTGCCATGCCATATGGTGATCGTTCAAGAAAATATTTCATCACAATATAAATGGAGGCATCCATTTGTAGCATGAAGTTTTGAGCACTGTGATGAGGGGGCACTTGCATGGCAGCACGTCTCAGCACTTTAGAGTGGTACACTGGCAGTATCAGTATATAAGGCCTAGCCACATACAAAGTTAAAAAAGTGCATTGGCTATTATTCATCATATTTTACGGTATGATTACTTTCGAATACAATTTAAAACCAAGAAAATGTACCTGAATTCCACTCCTGGAAGAGACCTTAGTGGGTCAGCAAGGCCCAGTTTGCTTGTGAAGAAAAAGCTGAACTGAAAGTGATTTAAACAGTGATGATTACTGGTGTACATGAGGGGGTTAGGAGACCAGTTTTGATACTGTTCTGACACATGTCAAGCACAAGGTTTTTGTTGGATATTATGTAGAGTACTGCTTATTTGGTTCTTTAAAAATGTAAAAGCTTAAATATCTTACCAATTTCCCTTTTATAAAATAAAGGTGTCCATTTTCTGAACAAACTAAATCAAGAGCAGTTTAAAGAGATGACATGGCACAGTCATGTAATCATTTTTAACACCACCTTTCCTGTACAGCTATCAAACGGCCATTTAATGAATCTAAAACATTTTCTCCGGAGGTTGGATTTGGGCGACTTGGGAAGCGGCCAACAAGCTGAGGTGAACTCATCTGGTCATTAGGCATACAGTTAAGGCTGATGGAGCATGAAAAGGAGCTCCAGCACTTAATAATCTCATTTCAGCCTCCACCATCAATTGGCTCTGCTTGAGTTGTTTGGCTCCTCACTGTGCAGCACATTGTGATGAAATTTTAACTACAACACAACACTGATTTCAGAGATTTGAATGAATCAGCATGTGCTCTCACCAGCTGTCCAACTCACTTTGAAGGAGCGTTTATCACAGATTGTGCTGGCTTAGTCAGCATCTCAGTTAATAAACTGTCAGCAGCAATTTACAGGCGTTGGAAATGGTGTTGTATGTGAAAACTTTTACATTTACACACAAGACTACAAATGTGGCATGTCAGCAGGCATTTGTATTATGACTGTTTAATCTTCCTTTGGTTAATGTGTTTCAAGGCACTCACATCTTTGCCAACGAGATCCTCCTGATTTTCTACAATGCCCCATGGAGCGATGCCAATAGTGCAGATCTTCCCCCTTGACTTGGAGGCATGGTCCTTAAGTGCATCACCCACATGGCGGATCACCCCTGTGTTTGTGTTAGTGCATAAAAAGTGTTTGCATGAGGGAAACAGAAACAGATACAGATCAGTTCATGCATGATCAATACACAGGCTAACTGCAGATAATGATACACTCTGCTTTGAGAGATAAGAAGTATCTATTATGCACAGAGGACTGCTGTGTGGAAGTCAGAGTAAGCATAAACAAAAACTCATGTACTCAGACTTAAACACAGACAGGCTGAGGTAGTCGTCATCCTCTGGGGAGCAGCATTCCCGGGAGCCGTCTCATCTCATCTCTGCTGATGACATTCATTCTCCCTCCACCACCACCTTCAGACCTTCAGTCACCAATCCAGTCAATCTCTCCATCCATTATTCAGGTCTTACTCCACCTCTTTCTTCCTCTGCACCCATTCTGTCACTAAATCTTACTCTCTAGTTCTGTCTTTATTCAAGTGTTGGAAACTGTACAGTTTCCAATGCTGAATCATCCTGTCCATCTTCATTAATGTCTGGTATTCCAAGCTTGTTCAGCCTAGCGTTAATTTATTGAGAAAGCTTCCCATTGTAAAGGATCAGAAATAATCCAAGAATGATACATAAAGACAATTCTAAAAATGGGGAAAAGTATGAACAGTGCCATGGATTCTTGCCTTACCTTTATTTAATATTACAGACAACAAAGTTTGTTACTCAGAATACTGAAAAAATTAAACACAAATCAGTTATTGCTGTGTGTGTACTGAGGCCTTCAAACTGTCAAATGTTTTGAATATGATCAGTTTATTTGCATAGTTATCGTGACTGATTCAAATCTTAATTGCATGTGTCAAATATTAAAAGCATACATTTCAAAATGATTCTTTAAGTCCACATTGATGATGTAAACTTCTACCATTTGTTAGAGTTGGAAATCAGATAAAATAAATGTTATGTGCTTTTAATTATTTGGCTCATAGCCATTAAACTCAGTCAGAAAAAAATGTGGTTTTGCTTTCCTCTTTTCCATTTAAATAATTTATCACAGTAGTTGTGATTTGGCTGTCTATGTTCAAATTTAATTAATTGGATTTATTCATTTCAACTTGACCCCAGCTAAAGAATAAAGGCAAAAAAAACATATTTTTAGGATAACTTAAACTTTTTAAATAAAATCTGTTGGAATTATTATGATCTTGGTGATATCTTTTACCATCAGTTTTTCTGACAGGAGAAGTTCTGCAACAATTCCTATGAGGGGGGCCTGATTGGACAAACGCAAGGACCAGACCAAGGCTCCATTCAGAGAAATGCTATTGAAATCAGAAAGCCCTATAGTGACTTTGGTGCCAGCATAGAGAAACACAGGAGGGCTGAACAGGGTCAGTCACATGGTCTTAAACTCACCAAGCTGCCACTTCTATATGTTATATTTATCAATGAGAGTCGGCCTGATACAGCCTCACTATTCCGAAAACTAATCACTGTACAAGTGCATACAGAGTCTGTGTGTCTCCTGGCTGCACTTTCAGACTGCAGGTTACGCTGCATCTGAATGTCACAGACACTTAGATGCTCTGATTGAGACGGAGATTCAGTTAGGCAAGCTCTTTAACGTTCTTTTTGCTGCCATCAGCAGAATCGCATCATTGTGCTTGTCACTGCTCTGACCAAATATACAGTCTGTTCATGGCATAGACGTGAGTGTGATTGTTTTCACAGCCATATGTGCACACTCATGTCTGGTCAGCTTAGTTTAACATTAAAGGTTGCTGTCAACTTAACATTAATTTGAGCACTGTCAAAACTGCTGATGTCAAAGTAACACAATAATAAGTTTCAGGTTTAGTTATTATTTATTTAGTTCAATCTGTAAAGAAACATGCTGCTCCTTTTTCCCCTCTCTTTACTTTCCTCCTCCTACTCTGTGTGTGTCCACATATAATATCAGTGTTGATAATAACATTAGGGAAAAAAATGTAGTTATTTATGTAATCGTTCCATTTAAAAAAGTGACATACGGAGAAATACTGCAGTGTCAGTCTTTACTAGTATAGTTCAGTGCTAAAACACAGTGCTATAAATGATTAAATATGGTATACAGGAGAGAATGACCAAATGACTCACTGAAGCCCTGCGATCCCTAATTTTTGGTTAAGTATTTTAACTTTTCATGGTCCTTGCTGGGCTGTTTGCATAAGGAAGGTAACCCAGTTAGGCACAGCAATCAAGAAAATAGATTCTATCTAGATTCTATCTTTGTATACACTTCGATTCATCATAAGCTTAGGCTTCTTCCCTTTTTGTTTGGGAAAAGTATATTCTTTAATTCTGAAATATAACACAGAGCTGCTGGGTGCTGGTTTGGCAGAGCGGGAGGCCAGGTACATCCCATATTCAGTACATGTGTTTGCCGGCCTCTGTTCGAATCCAGCCTGTGGACTGATTGCAGTGCCACCCCCTCTCTTGTCCGTTGTCGCAAGTCTATCCACTGTTTTTCTCTTCTCTCAACAATGGTACAAAAATACCCCAAAAATAATCTTCAGAAAAGAAAATAATGAACAAAGAACTTTTGGAAGATAATGGCATTAAGCTCGTTAATAGAAGATGGAACTTGCTACGTAAGGGAGAGTTTGGCATCATGAAATGCTAATAACTTCTGACATGTGCACTGAGCTGTATGAGCTTCATAGTAAAATGATACATCCAAAAGGGCTGGAGGATGGATGTTTGAAAGACACCTTAAGACTGTAGCTACATACTGAAGTCTCATAACTTGGAACACATCAACACTGACATCCCTATAGGTATCTTATGAAACAGCTCTGAACACCATGAACATTAAAATTTAAGTATTCTACAGTAGGATACATGTCGGAGCAGCCACATATACTATACATAGACTAAATTCCACTGCTATACCAAGATCAGAAACACAGCAGGGGTCAAGTTTCATCAGGGAGACTACTCTCCATATGCGCGATAAATTTATATAGTACTGCATAATTCATTTAAATTTCCTCTATATCCAACTCAGCCTTGTCACAAAACATGTTACCCAGTCCTCTTGTGGCTGTCAAAGTTTAAAACAGCTTCACATTCCTTTACACCTCAAAGCCTAAAACCTCATATGAGCAATACCCGGTCCACTGAGCTCCTCATGAGTCCTGCTCTCGGCCAAATTCATTCAGTTATCTCTTACTCCATGTAATTACAAAGTCCTGAGCAGCTTCTTTTCACAGCCTACATGCCCCTGTTTCTTCTTTAAAAGGATATTCCTGCATCTCTTTTAATGGAGTATTGAAAGAGGTATAACGGCATGAAAGGACCTTCTCAGTCCGTCAAAGGATTAATAAAAAAACATAATGTTGGAATCCCAAAACATTTGATTTCCAGCTATAAAATAAGCAGCACATACACAAATTTCAATCTCTTTCAACTGCCAGACTTCAGTGTATGTATAAAGAGAAAATGATTCCTTTTATATCTCTTAGGATCAAGTTGTTATTTCGTGGTTCAATTAAATTTTGCCCTTATAGCTCATAATACACACTCTTCATACTTGTACGCCTGGCACAGTTAAATTGCCATTAAGACTTTTTACAGTGTTTATGCGGATAAAGCATCCAAACAAAGATTGAATAAGGTTTACAGACGCAGTGAGGGAATTGTGCAAGTCTGCAGTAGTTGAGAGTTTAACACTAGATTTTTTTGTTCTTGTCTGAAGCATACTTCACCTGTGTTGACCCCTCCAGTGAAGATCCAGGCTCCTGTTGTCATAGCAGCCTTAATGAGTCCTTTGCCAAAGACCTGTTTGAGTTTGGGTTGCAGTTCAAAGTTCTGCAGGCCCCCATGGACTGAAATGAGCAGCTTGGGCAGATCCAGCTGCCACTCCTTGGTCATCAGGTGAAGAAGCAGGTCAGGCTTGGTGTCATAAGACACCCGCACGTACTGAAAGAAAAAGGGAACATGAGTCATAAATAGACGGTAACACACCTGCATCATGCTTAGCTACTCTATGACTAGAGCCCTGAGACATGCACAGAAACAGGGATAAACAAGAGCCCTATACAGTATGGGCAGTAAAAATAGCATAATCTGTGGCATAATAACACTTTACAGTAGCCTTGTTGTGTTCTACGCTCAATAGGTTTTTGATAGCATAGTTATTTTAGTGACTGAATGGTGAGGTAGCATCCAAACAAATGACTACATTTCCCTCATCAGAGAGGGAGAGCAGCAACAGAGTGCTCCATCACAGTCGAAAACCCCTTTAAGGTAGAGTAAATGACATAAGCAGACACGCAGACGTGTAGTTGCAGTGGACAGTGTATTCCTGCAGCATGGTGACAACATTTTCCAATACTTTAAACCTCTACAGTTCGTACTGCAGCTGAACTAAAGAAGAAGAAGAACCTGTGGAACAGAACCTTTTTGCTTCTAAATGTTATTCTTTGATGGAGCTGACATAGAATAACAACAAATTTCAAGCTAATGTATTTACAACACTTAAAACAGTTGTATAAATGCATCTATCATAATAAGGTTGGTTTAAGAAGGTGACAAAATGACTTTTTCAAAATGTATGGAGTAATCAAAAAAGGTTGTGTCCATGAAATTATTGCGTCCATTCTGTATTTATTCAACCTGTCTCAATGCAAAGAGCTGCATTCTCCTTTTCTCCTTCTATGAAAATGTTTCCACCTTCTCTACGTGTGAGCATTTATTCGTGTTGTTTTGTGTATTCATTTTAGATTTGGAACATTTCCACTCAGGATTTTAAAACAAAAACAAAGAACATTTAGAATAATGTTTGATGGAATCTTCATTAATGACTGATGGTCTGCAAGTGCATGAGGCACAAACACAAACAGGAACAGAAATATAATGGAGCTCTATTTGTTGAGTACCTTTCAGAAAATAAATAATCCAAATTGTGAAATATATCTAGATCAGAAAATACATGTTTCACTGTTTCAGATCTTCCAGACTGTATGATTTTTTTATGTGTTTGTTTTTACACCAGTATCCCTGCTGCACAGATGTTTGCCATGGTTGAAAAGGCCATGTATTATGGAGCATCTGGACATGTGTCCACTCAATAATTCAACACTGATAATAACACAAAATTATTCCATCTCAATCATCTGAATTCTCTAAAAGCAACATATGTGTGATGTGATTCTATCACCATGGTTACCATAATGCACCATTGGGAATAATGGATTAATCATGCAAATTTTGATCGACTGCAGTGTCCGGAGACATCAGTTACTTAAATCAATAATTGAATGTAGTTTCTCATAGCCATGTTCGCTTGATTGGTTTGGCTGTTAAACTAATGCATACTGATATGGTGAATTTTATCATTCAGTATGTGTGATAAATTCAAAACTGATTAAGCAGACAGCCTCAGTGTAATCCGAAGAGATCCTAGTTTGAGAAGTAAATGAGTCCTCATTACGTGGCATTTCCACTGCGGACGTGGATAAAAACCATTAATTGATTGGAGCTATGCAATCATTGGGATGTTAAACTTTTCTATATGCTCTGTATTTTTCATAAAAAGGATAATTTAATTCACTGAACTGAGTCTCAACTACTTTCTCCTTCCGCTGTCAATGTGTGGCAGACTTTTGCAGATAGAAAAAATATGAAGAACTCACAGTCAGTTATGTACTTTGTCCTTTTACTGCTGCCCTTGCATTCATTTTCGCCTTATTTTACTGTACATTAAGCTTGCACTAAATGTAACTACTTTAAATAAACTTTTATCATATTTCTGTCAGTCTGGATGGTAGAGTCCATTCATATGTCTTTTCACCTACATACTTTAGATTTCAGGCACCAGATAACGACTTTTTTTTGGTGAATCTTAGGCCATCTCACAAAGACATTCATCAAATTTCGGAGTTTCTCAGGTTTGTTTTGATGATCGCTTAAGTACAATGTAGCTTGTAGTAGTACAATTTAATATCAAGGTTTCTGCAGGACACTGATAAAATGCAATACAGTTGGTTTGTCACCATGGCTTTGTTGGAGTGTCCTCCTCCCTGGAACTCGATGGTACCAAAGGCATCGGTGGGGCTGAGCTGTGTGTGTTTGCTGATCGACCACTTCTCCGACAGGCTGTCATTCTTCGCCAAGCGCTCCGCCTTATCATTCTGACTGGATGAGATGCCCGGGGGCAGACCAACATGCTGACCTATCAGGCGACCACAACAGCACCTAGAAGAGAAGAGAAAAAAGCAAGTTAACATGAAATTGAAGTATGTGACAGCCAAAAAGAGAATAACTGAACGCTTGAGAATCCAGAGTCGTTACAGAAGCAACTGCTGCTCTGTAGTCTGACTTTTATCTCATCTTTAATTCCCTTTCTCTTTTGTGTTTCAGTCTTTTTCTTCTCCACTCCCTGGCTGATTTTTTATCCAAATAAGTGTGTGTGGTGATAATTTTACCACTCCACGTCCGGCTACCTACAGTGTTATACCTGCTATGAGCCGATGACAGTGAGTGGACAGGAAAGCATAACCAAATTAACATTTACCACTTTTACAATTCACAAACATGGCAGTAAACATGCTTACATATTTACCTTGTCCTCAGCCAGTTTCTGTCCCATGTTATCTAACTTTTTGTGCAAAACAGTGTTCATGCCAGAACAGCCACATGACAAGGTTAATGGTCAGGGTGTCAAAGTATAATTCAGTTAAGAAAAATAACAAAACAAATGGATAGTATTGTGGTTTTTAACCCAGAAAGAATTCTGACTGTTGTTCCCAATTTGCGAGTTTCTGTGTAAATCTGTCATGTGGCTGTATCCTGTGATGTATGTGTTTGGAAGACAAAAAAAAATTGAAAATCAGTTGAAACTATCCCTAGTTTTAAGACTGTGGTCTTCCATGCTTTTTATGCCAGTAAAGTTTTAAAAAATCATCTAATTTGTTGCCAATGTAGACCAAAAAGGAATCCCTTGGTCTCTCCCAGATATGCTCAATAATCGACCAGCACTATGGTTAGCTTAATGCTAAAATAATCTAGATCACCATTAACTGGCCTGTTTTAAATGAGGAAAAAAATCATCAATTAGGAGTAAAATACATACATGTGTTGATGATTTACTGTATGACATTATGCAAAAGTAGATTTTCTCTGTTTACAGATGTTGAATGTGTGCCTTATCATCTTTCCTCTTGTTTTGTACTGAACTTACAGTCTGCCAAACAGCATAAGATTTGCCAAAGACTCCCTCAAAAAGCAGGACAACACTTCAGCTAAGCTCTACTGAGGACAATACAACCCGTATTTCAGAACTCTTGCTCGTTACTGGCTTAAACCCAGATGTAAACAAAACACATTAAACAAATACCATTAATTTTATCTTGTAGAACACTGTAGGTTGGCAGCATTTTGATCTAAAATGTCAATCAAGCTGACATTTCTTAGTTTAATCAAAAGTAAAAGTGGACACCGGCCTGCAAATAAAGTAAAGGCCAGCTGTGCTATCAAAGCTAACATTAGCAACACTAAGCAAAACCAGTCACAATAATTTATTTACCATAACCGTGGTCCCCTGCTAAACACGTAGCACTTAATTTTGACTGAAGTGGTGTTTCATATTCTTTTTGGAGAACACTCTTACTCTGTTCCCTCCTGTTTTTTTTTTACACTGTACCTCTTTTCCCTCTTTCTCTCAGTAGCAAGAGTGTGCAGAGTGACAGATATATGACTGTAGCATTTCTGCACAAGTCTGCATATTCAGACGCTCTGAATACAGCTTTCATATTCTGTGTTTTAGCCTCCAGGAGGATGGAGTGGGAGCCCCCGGAGGAAAAGGAGTCATGAGGCTTTGATTATCACTTCATGTTTCCGTCATCTCTTACCAAAGTGCTTTGCCTCCATATGCCTTTCGTGTCAGTACAAGTGCTTTTGAGTAAAAAGAAGAAAAAAAATGATTTGATCTTGAGGAATATCTTTTTTTCCTCTTTTCCTGGCTTCTCAGATTATGACAACTCTGTTTATCTAAACAGCTGTATTCTTCCGGCGCATGATGAGTGTGTCTGTGTGAACAAGAATGTATAAGCGGCCAAAGAATTTTAATTTCTGCTTTTAGCATTATCACTCAAAGCTATTACATCAGCAATAAAGATTTCGACAATGTCATAGTGCCTTTACATATCCAGAATGAGTGCCAAAGTGTCTCTCAAAAGTGGATTACAGTGAAGTGATATGCTTTTATAATTTCAGCCATGTTAATGTGTAGGTATTATCCAACTAAACCCATATAAATTTAAGTAGGCAAAAGTATAAGCTACTTGAATTGAAACCTTTTAAAAGGATGAAGACATTATCACTGTCTTTCTGAGCTGGCCCTGACTTTCACATTTGCTGTTTTAAAAGTATAATTTCACAGTTTGTGCCCATTAGTGCAGAGCAGCTACCTGTGATAAAGAGGCCCCCATGATATTATTACAAGGCATGTTTTAAATGTCAGCAGTTAGACGAGGTTCTGTGTTTACAATTTATGAGTCATTGTTGCTCATGATCTCTACATTTAAAAAGAATAATAAAGCAATAAAATCCTAAATACATGCCCTTGCACAGGCAAGTCTGGCTTTTATCCCAGTGGTACCCTCTGTGGTTGGTAAAATGCTAGAGTTTACCTATCATTATATAATGCTGGCTAATTCATTTTAAAGTCTGCAAAAAGTTAAACTAAAATTTAATGTGATTGAGCAATTTCAATATGGAGACAGCATTTATAACTAAATAGCCAAAGTTACTCAGACTTAGTCCAATTGATATCTTCAGTCATGACATCAGCACAAATGTTTGGAGGCCAAAAAGAGTTTAAATCTGAAACCAAAATAAAGCACAACAACAACAAAACCCAATAGCAACAGTATCAAAACAATGACAAAAATTAAAGCTTTGAATGATACATTAGTACCTGACCACTGATCCCCCTTTGTAAGTTCTGGAAGATGTTGATCTCTCATGGTCTGTTCAGTCCTCTAGTGTGTGTGTTTGAACTATCAAAAGGTAAGGATTTCACTTCAACTTGTCATTATGTCTGTGGCCTCCTATGGTTATAAACCAGTTTAGATTGATTTGAAAATCATCTCTTCAATATGGCAGGAGCCATCGATATGCTTAAGAAAACGGTAACTAAATAGTCGAAGTTGCTCAGACTGAGTCTGAGACTGAGTCCCAATGACAAGATAAGTTCGGTTTCTACAGCTTTCACATTGTTTATAGAATGAAGTAGAACAACATACTCACCCAGAAGGCTTTCCTGATCCAAACAGTGCTTCAGGAGATATTTAGATCCAAAATCAAGCGGCGGACATTCATATAATGGTAGCACACGGGGCATGTATACCGCCACTCCTAAAACTGCATTAATCATCCAAAAACTCATTAGTTTCACCAATATTTCATCATGGTCCGCTTGCGCTACTCCTCCAAGACAGTCCGGGGTCGCTCCAACCATGTTTTCGTGACTGTGCTGACCTCCAAACTGAAGACTGCCCTCTGGCCAGCTGTTCTTCTCTTTGCCTCCGCGTCCTCCTTTCGATGAGCTCCTCATCTGTAAACTCTGGCTCGAAACTGTAAGGACACCCATCATATTCAAAGTTCTTGTCCACAACATCTTCATCCGATAGATATTCGTCCATTTTGCACAAAACTGGAAGAAGAAATTTGTTGAGTAGCCGGCAGTCGCCCCTGAAACAATGAGCTGTACTGCACATGCGTAGCAGCCGTAAAGAAATTTTTCAGTTCAGAGGTCAGCACAGTCACAAAAACATGGGTGGAGCGACCCCGGACTGTAATGGAGGAGTAGCACCAGTGGACCATGATGAAATATTGGTGAAACTAATGAGTTTTTGGACGATTAATGCAGTCTTAGGAGCGGCGGTATACATGCCCCGTGTGCTACCATTATACGGATGTCCACCGCTCGATTTTGGATCTAAATTTCTCCCGAAGCACTGTTTGGATCGGGAAAGCCTTCTGGGTGAGTATATTGTTCTACTTCATTTATCCCCAAAGTAATCTGGATGTTTAAACCCCATGTCCACCACCGAAAAACCTAAGTTTTTATATAGACTTTAATTTTAGGATCTGTGGACTCTTAAAAAGCACACAGGGCACTATTTCTATCACATACTGTGGAATTTTACAGTCTTGCAAGATCCTTTGTCTGAATAATTTACAGTCACAGAGGAGCATCTGACAGCATCATTCTGCCATGTGCTCAACTTTCAATTTAACTTTCTAATGTAGTGTAGAGAAGAAAGGAGCATTTCTTGCTGTAAGTGCTGACTCGACATTAGAGCTATCAATGGTAGGTAAAGTCATGTTTTAACAGACCTCTCCTAGGCTGTAATTTAAGTTGTGGTAACCTAAAATATAATCAATTCCATTTGATTTCAGATTTTCTTACTCACCTATGGGGGTCTTTGGCGCTCACTATGATATGAACACATTCTCTCTTGCTGAACGCTCTTTCTATCCACGATTTCTGTGCCTGCAGAGATACAAACAACACATTTTAGTTAGTCTTGTTTGTAATTCAGCCGTGAACTGATTGTGAAGAAGTAGCAACAAAAGACATCAAACAAACAAGCACATATCATGAGCAGGCTTGTGTCTGACAGATAAGTTCACCTGTAAAATTAAGAAGGGGAGTGTACAAAAACATATTTAGAGCTTTATTCACTGTTGATTTCTTTGCTTGTGTAGTCAAACCTGGTGAGAGAGGAGAAATCACAGCCCTTAAGACTTGTGACACAAACAAACGCACACACAGACTAGATGCACTGTCACTCACATGTAATTCAAACACTGAAGACACTCTGACAGAAGTGTTTTATGTTATTCACAGACTGAAGCCTCAGCTGGATGAGAAGAAGCAGGCGGCAAGAGAAAGCGGATGTTGAATGCAGTGAGGCAGTAAATCATGTCAGAGTTTTTATCCTTGAATACTCTGATGTGCAGCCGGCTGTGTGTATGCATCTCAGCAGTGAGCTGTGTTGTGTTCTCGACCATACAGTATAGAAAAACTTTATTTGAAAAATACAGCGAGTGAAATGGTGATGTGACACTGCGATGCACAGCAGAGATATCTCCTGCAGGCCTGAGTGACAGAGGGACTAACGAGAGGCAATTATCCAGTGAAAGACACAGACATGAGGATGATGTAGAGCCAGAGAGCTGCTCAGAGATAAACATGCAGAGCAGGATTAGAGGCTTATTCACACCTGGACATATGTTTGCACAGACATACACTTCAATACATCAAGTATCAATATACAGCAAGAGGCAATGTGTCCCATGTACTGTGGGAAAACCTTCTGACAGCAAATAAAATTGGACATGATATATACAGCTCTTTGAAAAATTATTTAAAGATTTTTTTTCTTGAGTATATCACTAATTTCAGAACATTTCAACCATACGTCCCTAATTTGGGTCAGCCTAACTTAGATATGCATCCATCCCAAATGTACCTGCTTTCCAAATATAGGTATATCAGGTCCCATGCTCACAAAAAAAAAAAAATCCATTGTTGTGAGCAGTCTATTAAAGAGTTCATATTTTGCCTTAAATATGACTCTTATATTCATTATTAGTGACTGCTAGGGCATGGTTACAATCAACATTGTTAAAAAAATCGTCCAGTGGTCATACGCAGAATATCCTTGATAGTGTTGTATTCTCAGTCTGCTTGAGATCCCTTTTAAGAGCTCTTTATCTTTAAGGCTCCTTTTCCCATACGTGTCCTGTCTGCTCTGACTGGTTTTTGGTTTACAGGTCAACTCTGGGGTAAGTTCAGCAATGCTCAGTGCCATATTGTCAACAACTCTGCCTTTGTCTAATGTTTACACTCTGCAATGGGCACTACTGTAAGCCAGTGGACCTAAATTGAAGACAAAACATTGGAGGGATGTAACATTAAAAGGTCTGCCTTAACTGTACCTAAAAAGTGTTGAAGAACTAAAACTGAGCTCTCACCGTGACAGTTTGTCCACATTAGAGATAGAGGTCAAACAAGAAAAACAACATTTAATTGTCTAATAGGTAACGTTGTGGGCTTTTATGAGTAATCATTAAGTGATACTAAAGGAAAGCATCATGTCCTCTACCAGTAGAAGAACCAAAATATGGGATTTATTTGAAGATATGCACAGTAAATAAAACAATAAAGCTGTTAATATTGGTAGAATGTTAATATCTGCCGATGCTTATAATCCACTTTTAAAGCTTTTATCTGCTGACACTGATATCAGACTCATAATTTTGAATATCCTTTTTAAGAAATGTTATGAATGTAAGTTGAGTATGAATACTATATGAAGTGTGTCCATAACATCAGTATAGCATATGACATCCATAAAGCTCCTGTGAGAGGTACTTTTAGTCATGTCCTTATGGACAAAGCAGCACTGTTTGTATCTTATCCTACCCTGTCTTTTAAATGTATATTAGGTATTTTATAGCAAAAATAAAAAAACTTTCCCCTTAAACAAAATGCAAACATCAAACAATTATCTCACAAGAGGACTTGCAGGGGGGAGAGAAATCCTAAGATTTCAAAGGGATCATCTTGTGGGACACCTACAAGGGTGACGGTGTACATCGTATTATATGACAATAAATCATTTTAGATTCAGAGAGACACAGTATCATACATTATCTGCTTTATAACCACTTAAAACTCATAACAAGAGCTTTATTGGTGTTCAATGATTTTTCTGTTAGTGTGAGATGACCCTTCAACAACATAAAAATGTCTACCATTTCCTCACTTTATGGTTCAAAGGTTTTACTTCCTGAGTTGACACCACTGTCCAGGAAATGTTTTTACAAAATCAGAGGTTTGGAACAGGACTTCCAACAGGACTGAAACATACAACCAGGAGAACACACAGTCCAGACACCGTAACCCTGCACAGAGGGAGCACAGTGACCATGAAAACAAAAGGACTTTTTTCTACATTTTTTATTCTGGGAGAGCTGCCCCAGCTCTTCTCCCAGCCCGTAGAGCTGAGACCTGCTTGTACAGGGCTTTCCCCGCAGCCACGGCTACAACAACACACGCCTCATCCGCCTGACTGGCCCTGTCACACCACAGCACGCCAAAACCCACCGCAAACTGGCCGCAAACTGGCTCGGCCTTCAACACTGGCACACTTACCCTTCCACGATACACCATTACTCTGGGGGCTGGGGGGCTGCTTTTAGAGATCACCCTGGCCACGATGACTCAGCGGGCCACAACAACGCCCCCAGCCCCATTCTTTCCCTGACACGCAGAGCTCCATATCCATCCGCCAGCCTGGGACAAACTAGTTCTACTATGGTAGCAGTGACGGAGGTATTTAAGCATGAACAGCATGGAGCTGGTCAACAGCAGAGCTGCTATTGTATAAGCTTTTTATCCAAGGTGGGCAACTGCTGGCCTGAGGACCACATTTGGTCACTCTTTAATTAATGAGGCCTGCAAGTTAACTTTAATTTAATCCACCGTCAACAATGAAGGAGTGTAAGGACTCTAAAACTAATTCCAACTGACATTTGATAACAATACCCTCAAGGAATTGATGTCACTTGTTGCTTTTCTTTACAATTCCTCCCACTTTGTTCTGCATGCTTTGCTAATCAAGGAGGCCATGCTCTCATCAGAGAAAGTCAGCAGAATAATTATCAAAAGTCAAAATGTGATCATGGCAGACAGGGCACAGAAGAAGTAAACATTCTTCCTTTTTTTCCGTTTTTTTTTAATACAAAACACCTATAGTGGGTGGAACACCAGCAACTTGCCAAAGCCTTCATCTATGCAGCCAGGCACTGAATATAAGAGGTGACATGTGTTTGATATTCTTGTCGAAGAACACCTGTGTAGGCCAACTTTTCCCAAAACTGAAAATCCACATTAATCAGCAGGGGAAAAGTTTAAGAATAAGACTTAAAAATAGAATAAAAAATGGCACTGGTATCAATGGAACTGTATTATTTCTGATCCCTGACTAACACTGTTTCTCACACATAGACATTAATTATATGTATATTGTCAAGATTTGACAGAATCTGTTTCTTTTTTTTAAGATTCACATGTAAATACTATCCTCTTGCACTACCCTGCCATGAACGCTTTAGGGTGCAATGCTGACAAAACTAAAGCTTAATGTGCCATTGTTTGAAGATTTTCTGCTGCATGTTTTCAATATTATTCCTACCTCTCACACTATAGGATGTCTGCTGCACAACATTACCACAACATTTACACCTTCAAAAGCACAGTCCATCACACAATATAGAGTAAAGCATGAGGAGGTGCATTATGTTATTCCAGTGTCTTTTTAAATGTAGCCAACTGCTGTCAAATACTGGCAAAGAACAGAAACACACAAAAAAACAAAAACAAATAGTAAAGTCAGACAGGATGACCCCATCTGGCATCTCAACCCCCAATGTGAAGAATCATTCTGTGGGGAATACTAAAGAGGAAACGTGACAAAAACTGCCCAAAATAACTGAACCAGAGTTGCCACTCTAACACCTTGCACAGAGACAAATAGGTTGTCTGTGAAAAACAGAAATAATACATAAAGCATGAGAATGAGAAAACAGATGGATGCAAAATAAACTCAAATAACAACTCATCATTTTGGTCATTGCATTGGCAAAAGCATTTATTTGCACTGAGTTTTTAAAACATCAGTGTTGGTTTAATAATAAGGGTACAATTGGGTGTCTAAATGAGATGAGCCTCTAGTTTCTAACACTTTGGTCTTTTAGAATTTAGCATTGGGGGCCAAATTTGCCTCTCCCTCTCCTCTGCTTTTTAGGTTGCTCAAGTAAACACTTCAAAGGGAGAACATATTGTTTTAAACAAGACATCCAAGAAAACTTGGCTGTCCTCTTATTTATTCTGCTTCTAATTCTTTTCTATGTCAACACAGTCTGAACACTTCTCCCCCTCTTTCTGTCTCAAACTATCACAGCTCTTCCTCATGCTCCCAAGTGTTGCTTATGAGATTTGGCACGGTATGATGAGAGGGCACATGGCCTGTACTCCATTGTTTAATTAGGATTTATTACCAGGGCACACGCACACACAAGCACATGTGACCACATCCACACAAACAAATCTGGCATGCGTGTTTATGTAGCTGTCTTAGAGTGACTGTGTGCTTACTGAGAAGAATCTGCCAGGGCTGTTAGGGGTTCTGACTCCATTACAGTCAAACTCGAGCACCTCCACTCCCCTGTCCTCTCGTTCTCCTTCTTTACTGTTGTATCTCCTCTCTCTTATTGTCGCTGGCAGGGAGTTGATTGGAGACCATATCCAATCAGCAGCTTAATCCTTTTGCCTGCTCCCTGTTTTCTTCTTTTATTCTACAAGCATGAATGACTCAGATTTTACATTAAACTTAAGAGTGAAGCTGTAAGTGCTATGTGGAAATATTTCATCATTACATTTATTGATAAAAATTACCAAGCATATAGCATGGAATGAGATCTAGATGCATACTGCCAAAATACATGCACTTTTATGTTGCTCTCCCCAAGAACCTCTACAAGAAATGATTACAGCTGCATAGAAACATCGTTTTCTGTTTTATTTACCGGCCTCTTTACAGTCTCCTGCTTTGTAGTAAATCTTGCTTTATGACTGGCTCAGCAATAAAGCAGTAGAGAGGCATAAGACATTCCCCTGAAGTGAAGTTCAATTTAAAATGTTTGTACATTTTATGAGCTTAAAGTGTGTGCTTGTATAACTTAGTATCATAATATTCAAACAACTTGTGACAGCAGTATGTGAGCCCATCCAGCATTAATGGCGGGTCAAATATAAGACCTCTACTTAGGCCTATGGAAGACACTTTCAGAATAAATTAGAACACAAACTGATAAATTATGATATGTAATAGATAAAAAAGAATGTTTATATTATTCAGCTAAGTTACACACATAGATCTATAAACTTCCAGTGAGCTTTTTAAAGGATATTCGGTAATAAACATGGCCAAAAGTCTTTACAACAGTGGTAGCAGATTAGTAATGACCAGTTTATAATGAGATTGGCTTCACAGAAAGAGATATATTGGGGAAGAAAATACTTTAGCTACTTTGAATTCAAAATTCTTTGAAATACGCATATGCAAATGTAAGTCATGCAAGCATGGTGGCTCATTTCAAGAAACCATTGGGCATAAACAACAAAAAACATAAAAACTGTGGAAATAAAAAAAAATAGTTAACTGATATAAAAACATGAATTTATGTGACTCACCTTCTTGCCTTTTCTGCATAATTAAGGATGATTGTAAAAACCTAAAGTTGTTAATGAAACTGACCAGAGCTAAACTGGTCAGGCCACCTCGCAGCCCCACTGGCATCTGCTCTGCTCTGTGAGTTTAAGCACTGCTGGAATGTGTGAGTGTGTATGTGTGTGTCACCATGTTGCTGGAGATACACACACTGAGAAAGCTCTGAAACTAGCTTTGGCTATCTCCCACACTCTCTTCTTGGCTTGGAAGTTGGTACCAGCAGAGAAATAGATTTTCACATCAGTGCACAGCTGGTTGGATATTGAAAGAAACGACAAAAACAGTGTTTAGACTCTGAGAGATTCACAAAACTCAGAGGTTGTTACTAGAAACAGATAAACTTCATGCAGATCTCAGGTGGAGGGTTTAGTGAAGACTTTATAGCCTGAAATGAAGGTAACTCTGATTCCAGTTTCAGAGCGGGAGGTAACTCAAATCAGAGGAAAACTTCAGAAAATGTGCAAGAAAATGAAGTGACACCTGAGATGGTTCAGGCAAGTTGCACTGATTCATTTAATGCACATCTATTCAAGCTGTAAGATACCTTTTTTTTTACTACTACCCTGCTAACACTGCTAGCAAACGCTGCAGTCTTGCTGTCTACCATCCACCAGTGCAGCACTCATCTAGAGGGGTTCGATTTAGTTCAAACCCCTCCAGATGAATTTAAGGGGTTGTGATATATATCTCACAACTTAAATTCTGCTTGTCAAGTAAATCTGCAGAAAATGACGGGTAGTAACCAGTATCCAAACCCAGTGCCAATGTGGTACCAATGCTAACTATATATAATTGATTCTTACAAAACCAAATTACAGCATGGATTTGAACGCTTCATTCAGGAATCTTTCACTTAATATGGAGTCAGAGATGCTAAACCCTCTCTAACCTCTTAGCTTGAGGTTACCATCATTCTGAATGTGTTAGCTGATACTGATAGACAACTCACAAAGATACTTCAACCATCTTTGAGTGAATGTAAGAGTGAACATGTAGATGTGACCTGTGGTGTAAAGCTGCTTTGAGTAGTCAAAGAGACTGGAAAAGCACTCGATAAGTTCAAATCTGTTTACCATTTAACGTATTTTTCTCAGATGCTCCTGTCGGCATTCCCTCTATCAGAACAGCACCCCCAGCTTTTAACCCTCAACTACACCAGCATCGACTTGTTGGCTCCAACAAAGGTGCGGATTGAGATGCTTCTAAAATGTTGCATGTAAAAAAAATCTTCCAGAAATGTATGAGGTAAGAGCATATAGACGCAAAAAAACTTAAACCTTTTTTTTTTTGCAGCTGCAGTGAATGCTTTAAGGAAATATAACCATAAACCATCGGACTGATGTATCTGATCATCTCTGATATGTCCTGCTGCACGCAATCAACACTAGGTGAGCCTTCTCAGAGTAAACTCCAATGCACTTCTCAGGGATAAAAAAGCAAGATTGCCATACACAGAGAAACAAAGTCAGGGTTCAGGTTTGATGAAATAATTTGTTAAACCTTTTTAGCAAAACCACACCCTGCTGTCCTCAGCTTTCAAAAATCACCTCAAGTGTTTTATATTCAAATTCAAGGCAGATTGTCAGATTGTGTGAGAGCCTGTCTGCGTGTGTATGCATGTGCATGAGCGAAGGTCTGTGTGTGTGTGTGAGTGTGTGTGTGTGGGTGTGTGTGTCTGTGTGTGTGTTTGAATGCACGTTGTATGTCCCTGAAGCTACATTTCAAGCAGAGATCAGGGCCAGAGGGGAGGAGGGGATGGCAAAATAGTCCATTAGGTGGAGCGACACGACTTTCATGCAACCTGCCCACCACATTGCTGTCCTCAGGGTGAGACACATTTACTCACATGGGTATGAGTTCACATCAGTGTTTTCTGTTGAGATGTTTTTACACTACAAGAGCACCTTCCTACCTGTTTTCATTATAGGGACAACAGATCTCTTTATAATATAGATTAATTTGCACCATCTGAGGGGGCAAACTGGGAACATAAGATTATAATCTGAGCCAAATGCATTTAGAAGACAAAACATCTTCACTGAGCATTAAACACAAATTCTATGAACACTGTTTGCCACCAGGGATAAACCCCTACAATGAAAACATTACATAAAAAAGAGTTTGTTAAACAGAAAGTGATCTCTGTAGACACATTGTCCAAATGTGAACTATCAACTTACCAACAATTAAATGTCATCACAGAATATGCAGGGATTGCAAAAAACACAGGGCAGAAACAGAATTAGAAAAAACAGATGAGGAGACTGATGATTCCAAAATTTACATTCACTTCATTTCAAGTGATACCCGTACAATGTCACCAATTCCCTCTCAAGTTTGACCATGAAAGCATATCAGGCTTTGTCCTAAAGTGACTTCTTTTGTCGAAGTTCAAAATCTTTTCTTTGATTTAGCAGTTAGCTGTTCTAGATAGCAACATTAAATTGAGTGGTAAGATCAGATAACCGCCAGCCATTGACTCGGCTGGTGCCACATCATTTGCCATCGTCTGACCATAGTCAACAGGATCAGAATTGATGGATGGTGATCCCAAACAACAATGTTTGTGCCTGTTAAAGAATAAAAGGTCTTTTAAATAAACTATTTAATTTATCTGTTCAAGGTTCAAGGTTAACCTAATTATTCCAATGGAGTAAATGGTCCTGCAGCCAGCATCAACGACAACCAGATGACAACACAATAATCAATATTTCACAACAATAAACAGTGTAAAACTAACAGGATAAATAAAAAAAAGTAAAAAAAAAAATCATCCAACCTCATATAAAAGCCCAATAGCCACAGAGAGAAAAGAGTTTTTTAGTCTGTTTGTTCTTGTCAGTGGCACCACAAATCTACAGTCCTAGGGGAGCCAGGAAGGGGATGACTCTGGTCTGTCAGGCAGTACGAGCCTTCTTCAGTGTCCTGGTCTTCAAAACGTCCCTCAGGTTGTCAAAGGGGATTCCCACAACCTTGCTACATGTCTTAACAATTACCTGGAGTCGATTTTTGTCTTTTTGTTCAGATCCACAGTGCCAGTCAACTGTGTCATCAGAACAATAGCCAGGCTGTAGCAATGGTTTAAGGCTAAACTGGCAAACTGTTAAAAATGTTTGACTGCATTAATGTAAACAGACACAAAGAGCAGATGGCATCTTTAAGGATAGTGCAGTTCGGCAGTATTACATCAGAAAACTGGATAATGGACTGCACAGCAGCACTTCTGCTTCACACTGGTCCCTAGTTTGGATCTTGGACAGTTGGAGTTGTATGAGTTTGCAGTTCTCACTGTGCATAGGTTGTGTGAGTAGGTTCTCTTAGGCATCCCTGCACCCTCCCACAACCCAAAAATGTGCTTTTCAGATTAATTTGTGGCTCTGAATTCCCCCCAGGTGTGAACGTCAGTTTGTCTAAATATTTCTTCTATACTACAGCTCTTTGATTGGCTGACCACCAATCCAGGATGTACCTTTCTTCGAGCCAAGTGACAGCTGGGGATTGGCCATTAGCAGGCACAAGATGTCACTGATGCTTGAGTATGGATACATGAAAAGAACCCACTGTATTATGCAAGAAAACAACAGAGACTGAAACACATTTTTGTGCTATTGATTCCTGGAGTAGGCTGAAATATATATGCCATCCCTGAAAAGCAGGCACCACTATGAATCTAAATTCTGAGCGGAGACAGAAACATCTGTTACTGGTAATGGGGGTTAAACATGCACATACAAGCTATTTATCTTACTATTGTTTTGATGTGGAGCAAAATAAATGGCACTTGTAAAGCAAAAGGTGCCTCAGTATCCTTTCGAGCTGAGATGCTCATGCAGCAGGATTTAGTGTGAGGATTTTAAACATTAAACACGAAGAGATGCTGTCTATCTTGCTTTAGAGCTGGATTATTTAGACACTCTCAGGTAACATAGTTTCAAGTTCTTCAATCTTTGTAAATTGTATGAGCTCTGCAGCATGTTTAGCTTCTGAAAACAAACCAATTTGTCGATAAAATTATGAAATAAGCAAATATCGGTCACAACCTCTGGTCTAAGCTGTTGACCCTGCTATATCTCTATTCAGCTCTGGGCTGGAACTACTAAGATACAAAATAATGAGTGCTAAATTCCAAGTTTAAACTAAAAAGTTGCATGTGCTACGTATTAGTGGCTGTGTTGTGGGTGATCTACTCTGATTGTGTAATCAATGACAGGGGCAAAAGTAGAGCAGACTGCCCTGTTTCAGGGAGGATTGTGTGTGCTACTGGCTGTCATCATGGAGTGTTTGAGAAGCAGAGCGGCTATAAACAAAAAATTAAGTCTGAAGCTATGGAGACAGCATTCATATAGTTATACAGCTTCATCACCAATATCCTCAAATGTGAAAAGCAGTCTTACAGAAAAGCCTGTACAGAAAATCTGCACAATCCATTTATCTGCGTTGAGAAAATAAGATAATTAGGAGAAGAACGCTTCTAACCTATAACTAAATACATGATTTGCTGTGATTACAAGTGCATGTTGCAGTGTGAGTAAAGATCTGCAGACACTGTGCCTTGTGACTGACCTGTAGCATTCACAGCTCCTAACCCACTGTCAGTGAATGGAGAGTGTGACACATTTAGCTCTCAAGGACTAACGGAGTTATTCTGGCTATGAAGGAGATCTTTTTTTACATAGGTTAGATTTTCTTCTCCTCGATGCATTAAGAACACAAAACAGAGATGTTTACACAAGTGTCTGCATGAGTATGATGGCACACTGGATCCTCCCTCTTTTTACAGCCCAGCATAATGATAGACAGCCAACAAATCTTTCTGTCATTCATCAAAAAATTTGGTAAATGATGGAAAATATTCAGTTAATGCTGTTTATGACAGGCCAAACATTTTTGGCACACACACAGAAGATTCTCCCAGCCCTCTGTGCGTAATGCTGTGCCAGTTTGCACCTGCCTTTCGTATGTGCTAAAAATATAGATGCAAAAACACCAAGTGCACTCAGTTTCGGGGTTTGATAAATCACTTTGCAGGTGCTAAATGATTGCATTTGCAACCCCTTCTCCCAATATTTTGCATGTTTTGATAATCTGCATGTATTCTGTATATTCATGAAGGCAAACACGCTAAATGGATTGCGTGTGCTATTCTGCTCATTTGACAGACGCAGTCCTCTGTGCACCCAGTTAGTATATCAGCTTTGTGGACACTATCAAGTTTGCATGTTTTTATACACCCTAACTTTCAGTTGATCTGGCCCACTATGTACTAAATCAGCTTATCAACAAAGAGTTCAACACAATTTGTAGTTGAATTAATACTACTGTTATTTCCTCTTTTGCCCTGTCTGCCTTAGTTATTATTCATTTCACTAAGGTCTATATGTAGCATTATACTGACAGGATAACATAAACACCTTTAATAGAGACAATTAAGTGTTGTGAGCACTGATGTCAAACATATATATGCGTCTTTTCCCAACAACTTTGTTTGCCCTTTCATTGTATCCCTATTTTCAACCATAGCCCAAGGACATGCTTGTTAGGTTAAGTGGTGACTCTAATCTGCCCTGTGACTAACTGACTGACTGAAAGCTGGTCTCTACAAAAGGCAGCTGGGATAAACTCAAGCCCCCACAACCTTAAACAGGATAAGCAGCATAGATAATAGATGGGCAGGGATTACACAAGTGAGACGGCTATGAAAGGGTATTTGAAAATGAGCTGTAAATTCTGTTTTCCCGTAGGAATGTAATGGATATAAGTTTAGAGCAAAGAAAATCTCAAGTCCTGTGTGTTTCTGTCAGGGAAGTTTCTTAAGTCTTACTGATGTTGATCATACATGGCACTGATCATCATTTGGGCAGTATCATGGCCACACATAGCTTCAAAAACCAATTCAGAAAATGTAAATGAAAATGTTATGTATTTGCTAATTAGACCAAAATAACATTGATTCGAATGTATTTCAAATCTGGCCCCACAGCATCTCGTCAGGAAAATGAGCCTTTCAGTAACATATTTGATCATCTCTGCTGCTCAAAGATTTTAATTTGAGGAGCATCAATTCTAAAGAACAGAGAATGTACTGATATTAAAAATTACTAGTGTTGCACAATATATTCAGAACAATACTGACTTCGACTATTGGATGGCTGATATGTTGTTTATCTGTATCAGCATGTACCTGGATTTCAGTGGATACTTACAGCCAACATTTTGGCCCCACATAGTAGCTATAAATACCCTATACTGGATGGTAATGATTCTAATATTTCTCTGCATTGCATTGGTGATAATAACTTTGGGAATTTAGGATTATCCAGCCCATCGGATATGAGCAAAAATCAACATTAGCAGATTACAGATGACAATGTCTTCTTCATTAAATACATGCCAGCATTAATTTAATGAACACAACAGATAACCATCCTTTTGTGACACTATGTGCTGAGAGGCCAATGTTATGACTCAGAGAGTTACTGCTAATTATGGAAGCTTGATGTTTCAAGCCATGAAATTTTGTCTCAAAAAATAATAGAAGAGGACAAAATAGTCTACATAATTGCATTTAACTCATGTTCAGCCTGATGAAGTGAATGTGTAGTAATAGACAATTTGACCCCACATTCCCAAATAGTCCATTGCTTTTTTCATATTTGCATGCAATATCACACAGCATGAAATGTCCCCGTTACTTATTGAGTTCCTGTTTAAAATGCTCTGATGTATGAGGCCCTTGAAACTGGGGTGTATGAAGTTCAGGCTGCTTTAATTCAAAAGTGGAGGAATGCATCCAGCGTTTAGTGAAGCTCAGTAAATACATTATATTGCACATACAGTATTTTGTCACAACCCTTGCTCTAGTAAAGCTGTGTCTGCAATGTAGTGTCAAGAGGGCATACCATGGACAAAAAAGCTCCAAATGATGACAAAAACATATATTCTCAACCACAGAGTTCTGTTGGTTGTCTAAAGTTGAATTCATCTACCTTTTCTGTAATATTTTGGGGCCTATACTCTAACTTTCAGATATATATCCCTTTTGAAAGTCCAATGTTGGTTGTTTTAGTACTGCAGCCTCTCCACTTTCCTCAGTAACTTAAGTAAATGTGCTGCATTCAGTTGTCATGTTTTGTTTCTAAATGTTGCATAAGAACTGGTTGTAACAAAACAACTTTATCACTACTTTCATAATACATTAAAGTTTTTACTTTTTTATACATTTAAGTTTTTCCAAAACGGTGACATGTTGACCAAAGGGCCGCTGTTACTACATCACTCACACATTTACAATCTAAGACGCAGCCCATGGTGTTAATAAATGAAATTAAAGGGTACAAGCTATAGCTTCCCTCTTAAATCTAAAAGACCTGCCCTGGATCTCTATCGTTGTCTATTCCAAGCTGCCTGAAAATAAGGCACCCAGCATGTCCCAAACAATCTCCATTTTTCTGTTTAAAAACCACTCTCAAGAAAATATATGATATGTCATTAAGACGACGTTCATGTTCGATACATTCTATAACAGGATGGAAGTCCTGTTTGGGTTTTGATTGCAAACCTGAGCAAACTTACCAGCTCTTCATCTTATCTATTTATTTACTTCTTTTTATGTATCCTATGTACAGCACTTTGATCAACTGCTGTCTTCGTAAAGGTGTTTTATAAATAATCTTGACTTGACTTGACCTCAATTCATAACACATGCATTACAGCCAACCCACCCTCCACCATAGTCAACTTTGTAATGTCCCACTGTCCTTGTTTGTTTTTCCCATCTCGTTTCTCATCAATGCCATCAAGTCCCTTTGTGACCTCCAACAGTAGCCAGGAGTAAACGATGCTCACAAAATATAACCACTGAGATAGGGAATATCATCTAAGATGACCTTCACCAAACGGCATCTTTGGTCAATGCATCCATAAATAACACTCAAATGTGACTCAATGCCTCATCCAAACCACAAAGACTAATGTCCACTGCCTGTAGCCATTGCTTGCATTAACAAGAGGTCAATGCATTTAAATGCAGTCTTGTCAAGGAGAGAGGCACTACTTATGCAAGTAAATCAGCCTTCAACGTCCTGAGTGAAACGAAACACCAGGGTTAACCTCCTGGAAAGTAGCTGGCTGAATTAGTAAACACATATACACATGGTCTTTCCCTCTCTGATCTACTGGGCACACACACACACACACATTGTCACACACATGCACTCTGATACAAAATGAGTTTTCACTTGTTCTAGGATGTCGCAGCTTTTGAAAGATTTAAAGTATTAATCAAAAATCAGAAATGGAGCTGATTTAGACGAACACAGTGTTTGCATGTTTAAATGTGTTCATGTAATCGAATGGTTTGATTGGACTCTACTCACTTTAAAGCACTTTTTACAAAACAGCTCAGGCATAGACACAGATAAAGGTTTCTGTGTGAGTCTATTTAATGAAAGGACAGGTTGTAGACTGAGAATACTTTGACACTCGATTATCTGGAGCAGTTGTTCTGAAACAAGTTGTCATTCCCCATTTGGCCTGATTCATTTGCACCTTCTTATTTACATCCCATCGTAGGTATACTACTATCATACGCTCTGTCTTTCATCAGTCAGAGGAATACAGGATCTTGTCATTTTTGGTCCCAGAATCTCGTCTTGTTGTCTGTTCCTAAAGTCAGAACTAAGCTCGTTCTCCATTATATTGTCAGTGTTCCATATGTATTTGTATGTGCTGCTGTTGTTAATGTAACTGACTTTGTTTACTACTTTGGCCAGGGAACTTTTAAAAAAGAGATTTGTTTACTCAATGAGTTTCTTTCCCTGGTTGAATACATAAATACACTTGAACATGACAACAACCAAACTGTGATTGGAACAAAATAACTGAGCTGGGACCATCAGAAAGGGATGGCATAGCACTTGGTCATTAATTTGCATAAAAACTGCAATCGGCTGACATTACTCAATGTCTCCCCAACAGAGCACCACAGGACTCAACAACATCAGCTGGTTGAAAACCTTGTCTGGCCTCGCTGGTCCAGTTCTGGAGAACAAAATATTTATCCCATCAAATTTAATCTACAAAGCTGGTTTCTTCTTTTTCTTATCACTGTACAATTTTCTCTGCCAACAGGACAAGTGTTGTGATTTAAAGATATATCATGCTCAATGGTAGCCTCTGTGACTGCTGCCTTTGACAATGCAAGTGTAAAAAAAAGTCCCTCTTGTTCATTTTCACTATGCCAGACTAGGATGCCTGTAAAGCATTTCTGCCCTCAGTACAAGTCATTTAGTTCCTTCATTGCCCCATAATAGCGTTCTCAAAAAACTCATTTTAGGCCGTTAACAAGGTCTCGTTGAAATGCTTGGATCTGAGGATGACCTAAAGTAACCTTGCAACGTCACAGCCCTTCGTGCTCTGATTGGTCAGTTCTATCGGGGGTTGAGCCAGCCTGTCCTTCTTCTTCTACTGTATTTTCCGGCAGGCTCAAAGCAGGGAGCACGTATTGAGTCCCCCTACAGGCCAAAGCTGGTAATGAGTGAGTGTGAGCTAGGGATCTATATACCCCTGCTGGACGGATGTAATCCTCGGTGACGGTTTTTGGCTAACGGACATCACATAGGAGGAAGTGTTTTATCAGATTACTCCAATAAAAAGAAAGGTACCTCGTGATGTCACGACGTTTGAAATCTCGCAAACATCTCGCAATGACCTATTTTCAGAGGCATCAAATCTCGTTCTAGGATATCAGAAAAAATACAATATTTCATTTTTTGAAAATTAAGGGGGTGTAAGGTCTTGTTCTCGAATTTATTATATTATATGTAAGTATTAAATCATGCATCAGCATGATATGTCTCCTTTAATGCATATAGTACAAAGAGTTAACCTAGCAGACCAGACTGAGCTCATGGGGAAAAGGGGTCAATGAAGTGACAAGAGATCCAAATGAGAATTTTAGACAGAGTGAGAATACAGGTGGATCATGGGGACTCTAATTATGAAAAAAGGTTTTATTGTTTGTGTGTTTTACATTTAACTATCAAAAATAGACTAAAATTATCATATTCCTGAGGCCACATAGACAAAATACAACCTCCTCAGCTTCCTCAGTGGAATAAAAGGCAGCGACATGGCAGTGTGAGGAGAGAATTTTGATGTGAATGTAAATGAACCAGAGTAAAAATGCAATATTGTATAATGTTGTTGTTGTATAGCAACAAAGTTAAAAAGCTTTGGGTGTTAATATAATATGAAACTCAGCCCACACTCACAAAGGACAAAAAAAACAACAACAAACTCATCTTCTCTTTAGGGGGAGGTTGCCAAGAGGTCATGTTTTCACCGGAGTCTGTCTGTTAGCAAGATTACGTAAAAACTACTGGATGGATTTACATAAAAATTTTACCAGATGTGTGGTTTGGTCCAAGTAAATAGCCATGAAATTTTGTTTCTGATCCAACACAGATTGACATCACACAAAAACATTCAAGTTTATGATTAAGTACCATTACTTGACCCTGGGGCATCTTTTGTCTCATCTACGTCACCATCCGATTGGTTACATGCTCTGGTTACAGCGATGAAAGCTGGGGCATGCAGAGTTCTGCTCACACAGAGGAGGAAACATTTTGCCAATGGAAGAAGCCTGGTGCTGTTACTGGAGCCTTGGTTTATCAAACTGTCCTGAAATTGTAATAAACACCCCAGTGCTCCACAGCTCACAGGTACTCGTAACATTATCTGTGAGCCCATTAACGTTATAGAAACATGCTCGCTCGCAGTCCCTCCAAACGTGCCGTTTACTCACTCGAAAGAAAGTTGCTGATAATGTCAATATTGAAAAAGTCTATCACAGCAGAAGTATGTGTGTGGGTGTAAAATCAACCCCAAAGTCCACATAGAGCAAATGTGCTGTGCACCGAAGCGCTGTGGCTTTGCGCTGACCGACAGGCCAGTGACATCGCCCACTGGACAACACCAACATCTGTACAAGCAGCAGCGAATTGGTTCTGTCAGCAAGTTACAAGACCCACTACTGACTAGGTCACACAACTGGATGATATTTATGTCAACAATAACCACACTTCTTGCAGATTGATATCTTTCATTCCATGTGCATATAAAATAAATATAGGACTATTATGTTGGGTGGAAATTACAATTTATGGGTGGAAGGTCTGTGCTCTCAGAGTGCTTTTCTAGTTGACATGTGCTGAAATGTCAATTGTTAAATTCACAAGACATCAGAGTGTGCGAGTTTTCAGTTCCTGTTTCATGTGTTAGCATTACCTGTTTATTCAGTACCAAACATCACAGCTTAAACCTCACATGCACACTGACATACAACCCATATGCTACAATAGAGAAAAGGTAATCATACATGGCAGCACATGAACATCCTTATCTAGGAGGTGCTGAAGAGGTGGTCAAATGAGGTCTCTATAAATTTATACCAGCAGTTTCCAAAAGGCCTCCAGATGCCACAGAAGAGGGGACCAAGGACATTCCCAAAGTAAATAATGAAGGATGTTTGCTTATTCTGTTTGACCCTAATTATTTAATGCAAACACCATATGAGCCATCAAAGGTAGCTATAAGTGATTAAAATGTTACCCACACATCTACTAGTCCTGATGACTTTGAGGAATTTAAAAATGTGCATCCATATCAATCCTTTTTTCCTCCCATTGGACTAAATTTGTTCTGAATCACAGCCCTAAAGACAAAAGAGGCAAAAAAAAAACCAAACCCGACTTCTGCAAACCATTACCTCTCTCATATAGGACCTGTGTAAACAATAAACCTGACAAACCTTTCCACCTCTTATCGTTCTCTTAGGTTTGGAAGGCTGAAGGCAAACAATGAACTGGTTAACGCACAAGGTCAACCCATTCAGTCAATACCAACCTTTCTGACTGCTGTCCTGAAAAACACACTGAAGCTATGTATCACATTGGAGGTCCAAACATACTCTGACTCTCCCCCACACCAGACAGTACACTAATGAACACAACATTCAGAGTAAAGACGTATCCCTTCTGAGGCAGTTGCTCAAACTTGCATCATTCTCCCTCTGCAATCCAGTTGCATGCTGCAACCATTTTTGTTCTTTTTAATGGTTTGATTCAATGCAGACATAATTAGAAAATTAAGATACACATTAGTTTTTAATTATATTCTGTAATTTCTTAGGTGCCACTGGGGTCATCTGCTTATATCTCACATAATAGAGAAAATTCACCCAGACAGACAGTCTCAGACAGACATACCTCTTCTCATTCAAAAGCACGCATTATGTCAAGTATCTGCAAAAGGCATTAAAAGCATTTTTCACTTGGAACATTGGCATATACTGTCTTTGGAGCAGTTGCTTTAGCAGTATTGCACACAGCAGATCTACAGAAGCACAGCTTAGAAAATACTTAAACAGACTCATAGTATTAAGTTTTCCATATTTTACAAGTACATATGAAACAATATCACAATACCAGTATCACCACAGCAAAACTCGTCAAAGCAATCTCTGCAAAAGTAGTCATTCTGTAAATAGTTATTAAACGCAAAATATAAACAATTTTTCCAGGAATAATCTGCACCCACAATTTTTTTTTTCTAAATTATCTTTTTTTATAATTATTATTTTATAGGATTTATATGCAGCAAGTCTGCTGTTTTTGTTTATATGTTCCTTAGGACATTTTATGGAGGGAAGTGCTGTGTTGTCATAGGAAGTGTTCATCACTTTAGGTATGAACATGGAGAAAGGAACTTTCTGCAACAGAAATCAGTGTTTACTTGTGCATCTTATTGTGGTGCAGATGGGGCTTAATTAAGGTTAACTGCTTCATAAATGTATGAGATGGAGAAGTTGTGACGCAGCACAGAGAAGATCAAGACACAGATGCAGTTGATAGAGAAAATCAAACACCAAAATCCTGTCCTTCACAAAACACTGCATAATAGTTTATGCATATCTAAGGTTTTCAGTATGAGCTAATCACAGCATTGTATTTCTCAGTGGCGATCTTTCTACTTGATCGCCCTAGGAGCTGTCACTCTTTCTACTCACAGTAGTCTTGAGAGAAAATATGAAATATTAGGGTACATAGTGTCTAAAGAATAGAGAACTTTGAAAAATTCTGAAACCTTATAATGATGTTGTGTTTTGTTAATGTATGACAACGTCTAACACTGTGTGTTGGAGCCTATGGACTTTCAAGGTACTTTGATATACATAGTCATTTCAGGAGTGAACAACTACCTGTGTTTGTAGATGATTTAAATTCTTCGAACTATCAATAAATTGATCGATTACACTTGTCTGGGCCAGCCCTTCAATGGCATTGACAAGAGTCCCGGTGGAAATAACTCAGATGGGATTTTTACATCCTCATGACAAGCCTTGCAGCAGGCTGCACTGCACACAATTTCAAGGAGACTTTACAGTATATGCAGTTTATTGACTGGACTGCAGACATTTAATAACCTATAAAACAGAGCAGTATAGATCAGGCAAAGCCCCTATAGTGGCATTTCTCTTTCATTTAACTCTGTATCCCCTGAGTGGGATAAAATTTAATTTAATTGAAACTCTAAATATCTCTTGTAAGAATAACTCCCGCTCCTTAACGTTTCATCTATCAATGGCTCTTTATGAAAGAGACACAAGGAGTGCACTTCACTGATATGAGTCATCTGCAGGATAACTGTAAATCAAACACAGCATAAAAAGGATACATGAAGCTGTCAAAGACCCAAAGATGGTTTTGGTGAGATCAGGAGACTAACAGTGGCGGGTAAGGTAAGAGTAACTGTGTGGTTTTGTTCATGACAAAAGCATTAGGAAATGAAAAGGGGAAAAACATGGGTGGAGTCACGTATGATTCCTCAATGCTGCCCAGATATTCAAAGCTTTAACTATCAGATGCATACATATGAGTATGTGGCAGGCTGCCATCTGCTCTTAGTGGTATTGGTATCCCTGGCTTCATTGTACATCACTCAGATTGTCCTGACCTCCGTGCAGTGGGATTTTATGTAAAATGACAGCAGCAGTTCAGATCAGCATGTGCACTGACAGAATCACTCTGTTTAGCTGCACCTCACCTCTGACTGCGGTCTGGGGACGATTGTGCATTCTTTTTCAAACCTCCTCAATAGCGACAGTCAAGACTGGAGGAATTATGTTAAGGGTTATCTATTCATCCAAACAATTTCTAAGAAAGCTATGATTTTCTGTTAACTCTGTACAAATGTCCCATCTAACTAAAGGTTAAAGCCATTACATTTGAAGGCCATAGCCAGACCACAAGCTGACACCTCTGTGCATGTATGGCAGAGGTTTTCAAGGCACAAGGTCAAGGACACTGTGACCTGTAGTTGTGTTTCAAACATGCCCCAGCACTGTAAAAGACATTAAATTCTATAATCACCCCTGCGGTTTTATGCTCTGTAAGACATTTAACAGCCAGATGGTGGTTCTACTTTTGAGAATATGCATGCAACACAATGCTTGAAAAAGACAAGGATTAAATGGTTTGTTTGAAAGACCGGAGGGATATTAAAGACTAGAGAAAACAAACAGCACTATTGCCTGTTGGGATAAAAAAATAACTCTAAACATTTTTGTATATGCATGTATCGTTCTGCAAACAAAATCAATGCTCAGCAGCTCTGGGTCATTAACCAAGTAGATAAATTGCCTGAAGAGTCAGCTTACAACTCCATATGCAAAATGCACACATGAAAATGGTTTGAGTGGGTTTTTTACAACTTGTTAGCACTTGCTTCTATTTCCTTCCTGAGTAGGCCGCTTTGTGTTGTATGTGCAAAGTTTTGCGGCTGTGCGCATGTGCTGGTGTGTTCAATGTGTGAGTGTAATGAGAGAATGCTTGCTTGTTTTAGCTCCCGTCGCTTTCAATCCATCTCTCGAGGCTAGAATAAGCAGCTCCCTTTCCCACAGGCCTCTGCTAAGCCCAGCTGAGCATCTGGCCATGCGGGCTCTAATCAACACTGGCAAGGCCATTCTGTCGGTGACAAGGGGGTGGGGGGCATTTGAGGAAGGGGGACTTGTGTCAGCATGAGAGGAGATGAGGAGGAGGCTAGGGGTAAGGTGGGGAGTGGAGAACATGGGGAAGAGGCATATAGTGGGAGAGATACTACAAGAAGGAGGGGAGCAGAGGAGAAAAAGGGGGGACAGAGTAAAAGGAAAGTGGGAGAACTGAGGAGTTGGGACATAAATATTGTTTTTATAGGTGAGTTGTGAGAGCAACAAGAGGGTGAAGTTTTCAAATGAGGAGCAGAGCACGATAAAGATGAGTAGAGGGAGAAAATGGAACAGGTAGTAACTCTGAAGAGTACATTAAAAGGGAATCACTAAAGAGAGCAGAAAAGGAGAAAATGGAGAGGGTGTCTATCTGGGTGCCAGTTCCAAACAGATTAGAGCCTCAGAAAAAGCAAAGGGTAATAGAAAAGCTGCAGAAAAGAAGAAGGAAGAAAAAAGGAAATAGTGTGACAAAGGACAGAGATAAGCTGTGGAGAGCAGAGCAGAGGGCAGAGAAGTGAGACTCCTGAGAAGAAATGAGAAGGCAGCAGGTAAGAAGGGGTGAAAGAAAGGGAGAGAGAGGAGAAGGAGGTGCAGTGAATGACGTGAGAAGCAGCTAGCCTCTGAACTTAAAGGCAGTGTAATGATCACACTGAGTTTCAGGAAACTGATGTTTGATTGACACCTGTCAAGTGGTATGTAAGAAGATAGGGTTGAGTTTTCCCACACACTGAGGAACAGGACAGGCTAAATTCAAGCTTAACTGTGTTCATCCTGTGTTACCCATCGCTAACAAACCAAAATGTTTCATAACAGGCTTGTCCATCATGAGAACTTTTGTTTGTTTGTTCTGTTGAATGATGAGAGTGCAAGAACATGCAAACCCAAAGTTGGATTGGATTTATATATTTTTACAGCTTGATGTATGGACCCTTTTTGGTTTGAATTGCTAATTTAATGATGTCCTCTCAATATTTCATTTCTCATCTACATCGATTTTATTAAAGCTGTGGTCTACGATTTGAAACCGCAGCCTGCCCCCCCTTCCCTCACCTCTCCCCTCCGTGTTCCAAGATCCCGCCCCCAGCTCGTGTCGCCTCATAAAGCCCCCTCGGACTGAGCTACGAGCGACTAGCACAATATATCAGCAGCAAACTCAATCAAAAACAGCTCAGCTCAACTGAAAGTATCAAACACGACAGACATCCCCCTTGTAACACACAGCAGTAGCCATTTCAATTGGACCGGCGGCAATGCGGGTCTGGCGCCGCCAGGGGGAGGATTTATCTTTCTCAGCCTGTCCTCCCCAGCTCAGCTTACAGTGCAAACGATTAGCGGCTAACAGGCTAACCCGCTCCCCTACAAGTTATTAGCCCGTGCAGGCACAAACTAACCAGAGTTATTCAGCAGACATCTCCCACTGTAGTAAACAAAGCCATTACCTGATCAACCAGGGGCGAAACGGCCGATGCTGAAGGTCTGATGGCCGGCTGAGGCTATTCGTTCGCCGTTAGCCGTTAGCCCGCTAACAGGCCTCAACCCGCGGGCAGAGCTCCGTTGGGCCCCCGCGGGAGAGGGAGGCGGCTTCGGTCTCGGCGCTAGGCTTTTCCGGCTCCATGATAGTTCAGTAGCTAACGCTGCTAGCTGCTCACCTGAGGTAGAGGGAGGAGAGGCGGGACCATGACGCACTACGCATGACGCTGCGTGAGTGAGAGACAGGGGATTGGATGGACTCACGGACCAACTCACGGACCAATTAATAGTCGCAGGTTCTTAGGTTTGATTGGTCAGCTAGTATGCAGCTTTTCAGCGGATATACTGAATGGATTTTTTCGTTCTTTTTGGTCTTTATACTGTGTAGATAGGACCATAGGACCATAACAGCCTTATAAACGGTGTTATTAATATGTACAAAGCTTCCAAATCGTAGACCATAGCTTTAAGGAATCAAATCTATTCTTAGTTAGGAACATGGCTGTCATGAGCAGTGTTGTTATTTGTTGGATGTTCTTAAGTTAGAGCTTAACTCTGTCTCTTTATCTTTTACCTGGTTGATTGTAAGTTAGTCTGGAACAATGTTTTCTACATGATGCTCCCTGCATATTGGACTCAAAAGCCTGCTTTGACAAGCAACTGTTTTCTGTTGTTCTCTATACCTGTCCTTTAAGAAATCAAAGATAACCTGAATTTGAATCTTGGTAAAGTCCTCATTGTTTAAAGGCAATTAACATGTTTACAGACTGGTTAATAGCAGAAATTGGTTTGAAGACGTTTCTTTTTTTTAACCAAAAAACAATGTACAGGGGGTGAATCTTTTTATTTACTGGTTTTAATGGTATCTATTTGGGTATGGCTACAATAACTGACATGGAGGCACCTTGTAGAGTTTTTCTTTTGAGCTTCAAACCCAACTTAACTCCAGTGCTTTGCCTTTTTCTAAGTTGAATGTTAGATTTAAGCTGCCTGTACACTGAACATGACTTGGCGATCTGGATGACCACTCACCACGTAAAGTCAATGTACAGCTGCGACGGGGCAGGGTTAACCCTCCCTCGATGTGACAGCCAAACTCTAGGTGCCGAAGTTGAAAAGTTTGAACTCTTCAGGTGATATCGCCTGAAGCTGTGTGGCAACAGCCAATCAGCGTTGTGTGGGTGTGCAGCGGTACCCGTGACATACTGTTTTTATTCACTCACAGAGAGACACTATGGCCCAATCCCAATTCTCTTTGTACCCCTATCCCTTCTCCTTAGCCCTTCGCCTACCCCTTCCCCTATGGCTTAAAAAATAGTGTAAAGTCAAAGGGCTACAGCTTCAGCCCTATGAAATGGGACACCCCTTTAAATTAACAACTCACTTTTCTTATTTTGAACATTCTGAGCATAAATGGGATCTCAAAATCAAAATCTATACTTTTATTTTTACTCTGGGCCATATCTTGCTTTTTTCAGTATTTTTTTTTAAGTTTGGTTATTTTTATTTTATTTGTATACATGCCTGTCTCTTTTTGCCAAATTATTGCCTTTCCTACTGTACCACATTCATACCTGTCAAGTTTTGGATTTGAAAATAAGGGAAATTTTCCAGTGCTTGCTGTGAGCTGTCCCACCACCCCAACCAAGCTCCAGTATCCCTTACATTTTAAGACAGGAGTACAACTAGGCCTGTCAAGATAACAAATTTTGCGGGATGATAATAGTCCAAAAATTATTGCCGATAAACGATATTATTGTCAATATTAATTTGATTTTTTTTCAAATTTTTTCATTGATGTAAATATAATATATGGCATAATAAAGTGAGTGCACGATATCAAAAGCAAGAAACTTTAATTTCTTAAGAATATTTAACTGTAACTGGAAGGTCCGGATATTTTAAATAAAATAAACAAAAAATTGTGTAAATTTAACAAACAAAAAACGAAAAAAACAGTGAAAATGAAATGGACTCTCTTTTAGGAAAATTGCATGTAAATAAAAATAAATATACTAGTCAAAAACAATAAAAAATAGACCCTGTCTCTGTAAAGAAAAAACAAAACTCACACAACAATAAAAACTATGGCCTAAATGAAATGGAGTTAATACAGTTCAGGAATTGTTTGTGACATGTACTTTCTCCCAGTCAATTCGTACTATCTGTCAAACGTTTGTAACTGCTGGCTTTTTAACTGTGTTGAAGGGCTGCATTTCTTTTGCAATGTAGCGAACGACATTGTCTGTTAGCGCATCATTTTGGGCTTTTATCTATATTTTCTTTGCCGACCAAATGCCTCAGTAAGCGTTGACTGCAGGACGAAGGCTCTGCTGCACCTCTCCCCTTCTTTGTCACTACTTTCAAACAAATACGACATATCAGCTTGTAGGTGTTCATGAGCTCACACCTTGTTGTACACAAACCTCAGTTTCCAGTTTGTCCCTCTTGAAACTAAAATACTTGAATACTCTATTTTATATTTGATAAAAACCCTAATCACGGCTCTTTCTGATGAATTCATTCATCCTGAAATTAGCTCAACTCTAAAGGACAAGGTAGTCTCTTGGCATTAAAGTTACTGGAGCAGATCAGAGGAACTGTTAACAAAAAAGGTACTTTATGTGCACAGACAATGATTCGAAAATAATGCCCCCTAGCTTTAGATAAAGATGTCTTCATTCATATTAATCTGACCCATATAGCTCAGATTTGTAAAATGTTTCTACAGCTTATCGGTGCAGATATCACAGAAGGTGACTTGGCATTTAAACACCCAATGACAGACAGGGGGACAGTTCAGACAGCTGGGCGGGGGTTATTTATCCCTGTGTCCAACACGTGCTGCTCAGATTTAGTGATTTATTTCCTTTGTGTGCTTTAAAGCTTCAGACTGTATCTCTTCCTGTCCAGCACTGCGGTACCTCTCATTACTCTTTGGCTTGCGCTGTTCCACAGAATGATTTTCTGTTTACCAAACCACTGGCAGCATGCCTCTGACACTGCATGTAACCACCATTATCATGAAGCAACACATTCAACACCTCAACATGAGCTGTTACACACCATTGTACTGAGTTGTGTGCACAGCAGACCGAAGCTCATGTACCAAAATGAAGTTGCAGGAGCTCAAGTGGTTCAGGCCAAGGGCTGTGAAATTGCTTCTCTTGAGACTGTCACTATAAAGGAGTACAATGTGAAGGACTAAAAACAGACAGAGTTAGAAAAAGAAATGGACACTGAAAAGGAAAGACAGTGTGCTGATTCTGTGCAAGCTGCAGTCAGATTGTCAGAAAGTCTCATGTCCCGCTCCTCCTCTCCTCAATTTGTCATTCTGAGTTTTTTGTCCATCGTTGTCAGGATGGGAGTATTTCTTGGGTCAAGTGTTGACAGCCTACTTTCCATCTAAAATGTCATACATGGCTAAGCCTTCACACAATGATTCAGAATCAACTATATTCACATTGTTCATACCCACGCTGTGAGGGAGTCAGTTATTCTGTTAATCGGGAGGTAGTCACGTGTCATTTTTTTTTTACATCATTAAGCTGGCTAGAATTATGATGAAACAAAGTAACTTTTTTAACCCACACCAATAGCTTTTTAATATGTAATGGTTCATAGTCTGAAGATCAATAGTCTTGATGAAAATATTGTCAGACCACAGCAAATGAATATATTTGTAAAAAAAAAGATGATACAATCTAAAGTGAAAGAATTGTTTAGTTAATATGATATAATTTCTTTAAAATGATTAGCCTGAGTTAGGTAATCAGAAGGAGTCAGTTATTTTCAGAAAACCTGGACTACTGTCTCATAGTTGTATGCCTCCATGAGAACAACTGCTGGGCAGTGACAGTCCAGCAGTCAGACAGATAGGCTGCAACACTTCTTTGGTATGTGAGTGGTAGAAATCACATTCTTGAGAGTGTAAGTGCATGTTTTTATCATGTTTTGAAGTTACAATAATCATGAACCTTGGCCTGTGAATTCCGAATTCTAGCCAGTTCATTTTTTAATTAATTGAGACATTTTGAGACAAAATCTAAGGGAAATATTTCACAGCCTACTCGAGATGATGCATTTAAAGCAAGCAGTAACCATGAGACACAATGACCTTCACATCTGACTTCAAACCTCCATATCTACCCATTTAAATCTTGAGTCTGTCAGGACCGGGGTATAAAGTAAGGTTGTTGTGATAAATATACTCTTGCACTTACATTGTAGCTCTGTATAGCAAAATTATAAGAGCTTGTTTAGTTAAAAGTGCATGTTAGAGAGCTACAAACCATTTTACCACTAAAAACACCAAACAAGGCCAGAATTTCAAAGACAATACAAGTTCATGAAATAATCAGAGTTGTTTAAGTACAGGTTTGATTTAGTTGCAATTTGTTACATCTCTAACAGATTTGAGCTACAGTTGAAAACATAAACTCCTGTTTCAGTGAGTCAAATGCTGTCAAAATCAAGCCATCTTCCATAGAAAAGAAAATTGTGACAGAGTTATCAACCTACAAAGATATTTTAAAGCAAACTGCCTCAATCCATATTGTTTTTATTTTCATTCACACACATCAAAACTGGAGAGGAGAAGGGAACTCACAATGAACTTACAAAGAGTTGTAAGAGGTGAATGCTGTGCTGCTCAGAGGCGAGATGGACATGCGACTCCCTACACATCAGTTGAGCCCTCAGTCTGGCTCAGACAATTTGCAAGGTGCACAGTTAATAGAAAATCCCTCAAAGCTTTATAACTCAGCTAGGGTCTCATAATAAGATAAATTATATCTTAACATCTTATTCTAGCAGCACAAGCGTAATATTCATCCCATTGTTTTTTTACGCAACAGAGCTTGTATTTATGGTTACTGAGCCGAGGCGAAGACGAGCAGCTTAATCCATTAATCACAATAGCAGACAGGCATGTACAGTGCAGTCACACAAATACAACACAAACACACACTCACAAACAACATGTGAGCCTTTCTCCCTTTCTATCTGTCTCCCTGTTGTTCACAGCACAGCAGGAACAGCTGACAAGTTTCCTCTTCTGGCACACCAACAGTTTTGATCCACATACATACAAAAAATTCAGAGAAAGTGAAAACCCTCACTACAGACATTACAGTACACCGCAGTCTCACAGTTTCAATGCTAACTCTATCCGCTGCCTTTTTAGAATAAAATCATTAGCCTGTATTGAATTCTTGATTTCCCACACTGCTTGCCTCCCTGTGGACTTCTCCTCAATCGATAAGCAGTTTGACCGATGGTAAACTCTATCTGACTCCAACGATTTGGAGCGACAAAGAGGCTGGAGCCACCGAGGGATAGACAGGAAGAGAGGTGGGGAGAGGAAGTCCGAGCTCCAGCCAAAATGCAAAGTGCCAGAGTTTGTCCTGCTGCTACAGAAAGAGGGGAGGGCTGTGGGCGTAGATGGTCCATAGGCTTATGATATCCAGTCACCCTCCTAAGGGAGCGTTATCTTATCATAACGTTAAGAAACATTCTTTGTCTTGTGGAAAACAAGTAACCAGCAAAACTCATGTTTTTCTGCTTGTTTCAAAAACTGAAAGGAGGCCAAAAAATAGAAGCAAGACCTATGAAAAAAAGTGTAAACAAATTATAACTCTGAGAAGACTGTACACCTGTGTTTGTTTTCAAGCTCCCAAAAGTGCCTTCACCCCACCCTGCACACCTCCAGTGTGTATCTACATACTCAGAATTAAACAGGGGTACACCTTTAAATGCTTTCAAGCAACAAGAAGTTAAATTTGTAATGATTTCTATGTATATATAACTAATTTAGCCATAAGTAATTGTCTTTGTAAAGTCTGTTTAGTGTATTTTTAAACAAACATTAGAGAAAAACAGATTCCAGCAGACAAGATGTGCAAAATTACAGCCCATTTTTAGTTGATGTATTTTACTTTTGGCACTCTTTATTCCAGACATGTTCCTCTCTCTTGTCTCTTTTTTTAGCCATCATTAATGCAAGCCATCTTCATGTGTCTGAAGTGGTAACATTACATTAGTGTGTCTGATGTTTACAGGGATGCACTTGGCATATTTTCAAGCTCTAATCATTAAGCATTAAGCGTTACATAAGAGCAGGTGTGCATAAACTGTCAGGTAAATGTTTCAGATTACCAATGATGAAAGCATTGATTACTTTAGGTACCTCACATGTATAGGCTACTGAAATTTAACTCAATTAAGAAGTGGACTAATGTTTTAGTTAAATGCCAGATATATTTACTCCCAACATAGACATGTTAAACTATGATAGCGTGATTACTCTTAATATTGTTACTCTTCTAATTAGCTTTTCTTCAGACTCTTTTTGTGATCATCTCAACGGAACATTTTACGTTGATACTTACAATAAAGACTTTTATTAACTGTGTATGCTTTATCACTATCTGAGATTGCTGTAAATGATGGGAAAAGGTTGAGAAACAATAGCAAAAAACAGCAGGAATCAACATCGTTATTCTTTTTGTTTTACAATTCCCTTTTCAATTATATTCATTTTTTTTGCCCTGCTTTTCAAGTCAAGGTGGTCTTGCTCTCATCAGATGCAGCCAGCATGAACAACTAAAGCAGTCGAAGATGGGACTATGGCAGGCAGAAAAGATATGCAAAATTATACAGTATGACTCTTTGTGAATGTGTGTCTCTTAAGCAAGGGTGTAAACACCAGAAACTTGCTGAAGAATATTTGGACACAGAGCAGTATTAAATTAGGAGGCCCATGTGTTTGACCTTGTTTGCACATGAAATGTGTGTAGGCCATTTATTTTCAATACAGAAAATTGGAAGGAATCAAAGAGGGAATAAATAAAGAATCAGATTGATAGTATCCTTAAAGGCATTATTATCAACACAATCCAGTAAATTCTCATTCCTACATGTGGTAACGGTAACCTTCAGGGGTACTCTGTATAGAAATACTACACATTTTATTGAACATCAGTGACTGTGAGCATAACTACGAAGTCATCACAAATTAAAATAGAAACCAAATCTCAGGCAAAGTATGGCCTCTTTAAATGGAGCCTCCACGAAAATGCCTAAGATCTTCCACAAGACAAAAATGGTAAATGGACTTGAGCTTTTACAGCGCTTTTCTAGTTTTTGACTACTCAAAGCTGCTTTACACCGCAGGTCACACTTACCCATTCACACCCATTCGCTCTCACATTCATTCACTGATGGATCTGAGTTTCTATGTTAGTTATCCATCAGTATTCACACCCTTTTATGCCCATTTACATGCCACTGATGCAGCAGTGGGAGCAACTTGGGGTTAAGTGTCTTGCCCAAGGACACATCACCATATGTCGCCTGGAGCTGGGCTTGAACCTGCAACCTCCCGATCACTGACCAAACGCACTATTCAGCTGTGCCACTGACGCACCGGCGCATGATTAGTGTTTGACCACTTCACCTTCTCCCTCCCACTCCTGCCCTTTGAGTCCATTTATCTACAAAATACTACAAAAGAACTACACAAACCTCACCCATTTCCTCTCTTCTAATTTTCATTCCCCTTCCAGCAATATTTTATGAAAAATTCTCACATTACGAGGATCCCTTTTCTCTCCTCCTCTGTCTCCCTGGATCCTGTCTCAACACCACTGACATAGATCCCAACATGGGAGGATGTTGTTACCATGGATACTGAAAACTAGTAAAAGACCCCTGTCTTTGCCTCCTGTGCCCCCCTACCAAAGCCCCTGAGGCATACGTACTGAAGTGTTGATCTCTAGAGCATGCCCATGTGCTCCAGCGAGCTCAAACACACAAACAGAACACACAGACACACACTCATACAGAAGGGGGTCACAAACAATAATTGCATGTTTGGATAACAATATTTCTCTGACAGATGTGTGGAAATGTAGGAATCACGCAGAGCTGTGTGAATATTAATCAGGAGGAACGAGGAACAGCGACAGTGGATCAGACCTTTCGTTTTATCTGCTCTTTGTCCATCAAACATGATTCTTTGTGTCAGGTGATATCAGATAAGCCTGTGAGGGACAGCGCAGTGTCACACTATTCATCAGCTTTTAAAGTCTGACACTGATTTACTTTGAGGGAGCATGACAAAAATGAGAGGTTAAAACAACTGCACCTCGCATACTGTATAATATCTCAGACATTGTTAATTCTGATGACATACAGCAATCTTTTAGTCAGAGAAGAAGTTCTTGTGTGGAAGAAAGAGAGAAAGATACGTTCAAAATAAAACTTTGACTTATTTAATTTAGTGCAACAATCTTTCCTGTTGTTCTTCGATTTTATTCCACTATGAAAAATCTTCAAACACAAGAGTGGTCCATTTAGTTTCATGTCACACTTTCTCATGCTGTTGCTTAACCATGCTTCTGTGCTGAAAAATGTATCGGTCTCTGATCTGCAGATGGAGAAATTATTGTATACTGACATTTCTAATTGTGTTCTCTGGAAATGCCACAGTGTGGTTATCAATTTGTTTATTGTTTCAGCTGTCTGACATAAATAAAGATGTATATGTCACGATCAAACAATGATGAAGATGGCAGATATGAATAACGAGGTCCACATATGAAGCAGTATTGATTAAAACTGTATTTTGTTTGCTTTAGTTATTTTTGTGCCATGTTTTAGTTTTTGCAGCAGAATATGGTTTGACTTTAAGTTGGCCATCAGGTTTAGACCTCATAACTCCTTCCACATTCTTTTTACATGCAATATTTGATGGGATGGTTTCTGAAACCCCTTGTCTGGGCCTGCAAGTGGAAGCTGGGCTGATAGAGGGATAAAAGTAGTAGCACAGTACTGATGCAGGCAATGTTGGCAGGGCCAAGCTAGGACAGAGGAAGAGAGCAGAAATCTTGAAGCTTAAATGGGTCACTGATTGGTAGGATGCATGTCAGGTGATTCAGTGATGATGATGCGTGTCACATGGTAAATCAGTGCAGCTTGAGTTGTTGGTCTAAAACAGCTTGGTGGCATCACCCTTTTCTGTTTTTCTTTCTGCGTACATTTACTTTTTTCCCAAATGTCACAGAAGCATCGACAAAGATTGAACAGTCTCCCAGACTTGTTTAGGAATGTGTTCAAGTTTTGGACAAACTTAATTTTAATTTCTAAGATATTGTTCTGGCCATTTGCCTTCATTGATGGAGCAGACAGTAAACAGGGCCACGGAGTGGGGCAAGAGAGTAGGGGAAGACACACAGTTTCAAAAATCCAGGCTGGCAGCAAAAAGGCAGGACAAGAGCTCTAATATGAATACATTGCTTTAGACCAGGGATTGGCAACTGGCAGGCACATACTTCCTCCATCCATAATGCCATCCATGAGACTATACAATAGTTTATATTTATAAAAATGTATATTTGTAAAGGAAAAAAAAAAGACTTAATCCAATTTCCAAACATTAGTAAGCAGGAACATTTTCAAGAATATAGAGCTAAATAGGCTCCAGTGTTTCTGTTATACATACTTTGATGTATTACAAAAGCCTGATGGAAATAAAAACAGAAGAGTATGTAAAGTATTCTTACCACTTAAAAATGCTACACTATGAAGTATACCACCTTAATGTTGCTGTATAGCACAAACCTCCCATCTCCATTTTTAAGTTCTTTTTTCCAGAAAAGAATGTTATTAGTGACCTTTCATGTTGGTTATTGGGTTTTATAAAACTTTAACCAAATCAATTACAAACAAATAAGTAGCTATGCAACAGTCATTCGTTCAGTAGTAGTGGTTTTCTTTGTTTGTTTGTTTGTTTTTATATTTAAATTATTTGTTTCACCAACTGACATTCTGTCACATATGAGGTCCCTCCCAAAGGTCTGTACAAATCTTATGGTATCCAGCACCAGAATTCTCATGGAAACTGTTTTTACAAGGTTATTAGTACACTCAAAGAAACATAAGAAACAAATATAGTGCTGTTTGATGAAACAGCTATAAGTATTATAATTATATTTTACAGTAAATTATGCATTAAGTTTGAGAGACAGTTAAATATAAATAAACTGCAACCAGAAAGTTATGATTATCCGATGTACTGTGTCTATGTGGGCAGAGACTCAGTTATGTATTTGTGGTCAAAGCTCCCTGACACAAAGCTCTTCACTCAGACCTGAACCTTAATCCTATTGACTCTATCCCAATCTCTTTCTGTCTCTTTGAGTGTGCAGTGCCCTGCGTCTAACCCTTCTGCATCCCTGTTTGTTTGTGTGTTTAGATGGTATCTTTTAAAATCTTTGTATACAGTGGAGCCAAATTAAACCCTGAGAGACAAACATAAAGATGGAAGAGGGAGGAGAAAGAAGGCAGAGAGGTAGAGTTATTAAAAGTCTGAAGACTTTTACTGCTGCAGTGGAACAGCATGCCATAACCACAAAGGCCATTTGGAGCATCTGAGTTCAATAAAAACAGAAAATGCACATAATGGAGAAGGAGCCCTTTAAAAAATGCTCATACTCAGTTTCAGTTTATGGGAAATTTTGCAGAGGATGCTCAAGTGCAACTATCAGAATATCTCGACATGCATTAATGTTTTTGTTGCCAACACTGTGATTGTGAACAGATTATTAGACCAGCTTCATTAGTCTTCAGTAAAATCATGTTTATTTCCTTTTTACAAAAAACTGTCAAAAATGCCATTGAGTATAAGAAAAGTTCCTACACACTTAAGAAATCATATTCAAAATTTCTTTAAGCCTAGAACAATTAAAAAAACATTTCTTGAAGGGTTGTAGATCCATGTTATGTATTATGTGCCAAAATGTTGACTTGTTAAAATCTGATCAATGTTTAATTAAAACACAACAAGCCAGGGTGCAAATCATTAGCTTGGTAACATAATATCAAGTAAACCCTTAGTATTTTTATTTTAAGACTTTTAAAGGTTTTTCTGTAGGAACCATGCTCAAAAACAAAAATTAAACATCCCGTAATAAGCAGCTTTTCCTGAAGGAACACTGACCCCTTGATGACATGGTCCAACTGCACATTTTTAATTCAAGAACAGACACAATGCTCAGCTCCAACACTGATAATGTTTTGGAATTGAGATTTTTTAAACAAAACTGCATGACACAAGATGTATTTACAAACCAGTTGACCAACATTTATTTTCAATGGATATCTTTCAAATAATGAGGGAGATAACTACTCAAAATTGACCCAGTTTGTGTCTGTTACCATCAAAACATCCCAGGAAGCCTCAGCAGCACCAACGACATTTTCACAGTCCTTCTCTCATTTTTGAAAATTCAGTAGAGAAACAAAAAATTGTTGTTGTTTTTCTAAATTTCCTTTAAATATTCTTAGTTCAGAAGAACAAGTAAGCAGCAGAGGCAGGCAAAGGTGGGAGTGTGTTTAGCTCTCTGGCAGTCAATACATTGTGGGTTTTGACTCATAATCAAAGTTTTGTAAACTGATGTAAGGACAGTAATGGGTCATTTAAGACATTTTATATGGAGTCACTCAAGATGCAACAACTCTCAATTAAATATAGAGCTGCAATGTCCACAGTTCAATATGAAAATGCAAATAGCAGTATTTTTTTTTTTTTGCACAAACAGCTCTCATTCATTGTTGCCCTTTTCTTTGTGTTTGCTTAGCTGTATTTGGGCCTGTGTGTCAGCATGCAGAGGTAAGGAAGCTCTTCCAGGAGAAGCAATGCGCTTAAGGTGGACAAAGACGCTGCCTGAAACATCTTCTTGCCTCACCATATGGTCACTAGTGTAGAGTCCTACCATGGCTCAGTAAGTGAAAACTAGAGAGCTTTTGTAAACATTAGTGATTGTGAGTATTCTCTGGCAGTCATTGATTTGGGAAAAATAGTCATATCTTCTTGACCCAACACATTTTATCAGATAAAAAAGATCTGATAAATTACTTGAGTTTGAGATATTGTTTGCAGGCCGCGTAGCCCCAAAAGAAGCCATGTCATCCTGATTACTTCATCTATCACACCTGTCCCTGTCTTTCTGCCAGACCAAAAGTGAACATGGCTTAGCCAGAGTAATTTTTTTTCAGTGGCAAAAGATAACAACAGCATATATATATATATATATATATAAGAATATGGAGCTGCCACAGTATCAGCTAGCAGTGCTAAGGCTAAAAACAACAACATGGAGCATGGATGCATTTGAAAACTGGAAAAACTTTTTCAAGAGACAGTGAAGAGGCTAAAGCCCAGAGTTCATAGCACTCGACCACGTCACACCCTCCCAAGCTGTCATTTCTTCTTGGACGCATCCCTCCACGCCCTCAAGGTATTGTTTCCACACACATCCCTCACTTGATAACATAACATCCATAGCTTGATAACAAGTATGCTAAGCTTAATTGCTTAGTGGTTGAATCAAGATTTCAACATGCTAAAAGGTTATATCAAATATAAAACTATGAACTTATTGGTTATCTGTATCAGTATTGGCCATGAGAAGCAGGAAATTATTGGTTATCGGTATCAGTTGAAATTTTTCATATTGTGCATCACTATCTGATATCCAAAACAAAATATTGGTTCTTTATGGTAATACCACGGCGTTATAATACCTTTGTGCAATGACCTCAGAATTATAATATATATTTAAAAACATCCATCAATTATAATAAGAGAAAAAATGCAAGCTAATGTCCCAGCTCTTTCGTAAATTAATAATTATGAGTTATTGATCTACTTTGACACCTTTAGTTTTGCATTTTGCTGTGTGAATAAAAGACCACTTATGACAGATTATCTTCTGGTGGGGATCCCCCTGTCCCACTCATCAAAGCCACCACAATATGACCCCATGATGCCGTCCACAGTTTCAGCTAACAGGTGTTTTCTGTGGTTGAAAAAAGGGAAAAAGTACAAGAGGCAGTAAGAAGTAAGTAAGTAAGTAAGCTGAGTTGAGAAGTGCTAATCCCACATCATGGGAAAGAAGCTTTACATCTCCAGGTGAAACTAAACCCTCTCACAGTTTTCTGGCACCAAACCAGATGCAGGTGGACATCGATGGCTTTGTGCAATTATTATCTACAGAAATCTGCCAAGGCAGGAGGGCAGTTAAGCTTCACTGACCTGGAGAGATGGGACTCAGGTTTCTGACTGCAGGCGGCACAAAAGCCTCTGTGGCCAGTATCAGACAAAAAGAAGCTGAACCATTGACTCTGACAGAGAGACTGGGGGAGCATAACACCACAGACCACTTAATAATCTATAAATCTGTGCTGAGAGTCTTTGCCCTCCAGCTATACACACATACTGTTAACAAAAATGACGTGACATCCTCGACAACACAACAAAAAGAAAATAAAGGGCTAGTTAAGAATTTTTGTGTGGGGCAGTGATGGTCATGAAAATGGAGAACTATCAGAATTTTGGCTGGCCACTGCTGTTGTCGGAGCCAAATCATTTTGTTACTTTGAAGCAAAAACAAATTTATGTCTTCATAGTATTCTGTACAATGCCTTCAACCTCTGAGTGGCTGTGGCTAATGTATTTGGTCTTGACTACAACTTCATAAAATCCTACTCTGAATCAATTTATAATCTCAACACCACTAGGGGGTTGCCATTTTGTCCTCGATGGGTAGCGCTGTTTAGTGGGGAGTTTGCATGTTCTCTTTGTGCATGTCTGGGTGTTCTTGGGCCGCTCTGGTTTCCACCAAAAACCATGCTAGATGAGTTGACTGATGACCATGAATACCCTTTTGTGAAAATGTATGAATGGTTGTCAGTCTCTGTAGATCTGTCAAAACTTTATTTAATTAATGCAAACCACATATCATCTCTGTATAACATCTTACCTTACCACTATATAGTTATTTACATAATGCTGTTAAAGCTTACTCTCACATTGTGCTAAAATCTAGACAACAGTTACTCAGTAATGAGAGCCGTCAGTAGCTTGCAGAAATACTATTTAATGATTATTCTCGCACACAAAAGTAAAAATGTACTCTCTTCCCTGGTACTATAGGTCATCAAGTCTTGTCTCGAAGTAAACTGTGAGAAAAGGTAGATCATCACCGGCATCCATCGTACAGTTTATCCAGCATTAAGCTGACCAACTCAGTGATGTTTGTCATTTGGTTGGTAAAGTTAGCATTGATAAGTTCATCTACTGATACTCTTCAGAAATCCAGCTTCATACTTTTTACACAACCCGACGCCTGGACCTGGGACTTTTGGCCTTTTTATCGTCACACAGAGGTGCTACTTTGATAGAAAATGTGACAAACTGGTAAAATGTTTTTATCCAAATCTGGGGAGCAATTTAACTCAGCATTCAGTGTGAAGATTGTGTTCTTATGCAAATTAGCTCTGGAAATAAAAAGATAGAGACAACACTTAAATAACTATGATCAACAACAGGGTAGGCTATAATTTTTAAGGCACTCCTATTTGTTTACCACTACAGTATGGATGAAAAACATGTATTAACTAGTGACAAACTCTGTTTTACTATCTTCACCTAACCTCACCACCTTACGTTTACATCATGAAAAAAAACCCCTTGTGAATGTGAGTGTCAAAGTGAGTTGCTTTCCTCTTCTTTGCTACAACAAATGTTTCATCGAAGAACATCAGTAGTAAAAGCCTCAATTAGTAGGTTCACAGGCTCAGTCCAGTGTACACTGTATAATCTGGGGGTGGATTTTGTTTTCCCCCGGCGCATGAGGGAACAAACCGCTCTGTACTCAGCTGTTCCCACACAAACTCACAACAGCAGTCTGTCAGTTAGATCAAGATGAACCCCCGTCCTTCAAGATGGGTTTGGAAGTGGGAGGAAGAACAACAGCAACATTCATGAAAATAATTTGTCCATCCTACACTCCCACTGCAAAGACATTTAAGGAAAAAACACGTGGTTGAGAGAACAAAGAAGAAATTAGTGAAAATTAATAAAAAGATTAAATGCGGAGTCATTGTGTCCTTACTTTGCATCTTCCTCCTCAGTTGCTGTTTTGCATAACGAAGTTTTACTGAAGCCCCCTCAGACATGTCAGCAGTAGTGAAGAGTGACAATGGACTCCAGCCCAGATAAATGACCAACTTTTGTTTGGTATGACCTTCCAAGAATGACACAACCAAATTCATTTTGAACTTAGGCTACCAAACATTTAATCTGATCTTAATTAAACAACAATGGCTTTATGCATTTTCTAATCATAAGTACAGATTGTCTAAATTTAAGATTTTGCCTGCAATTTTTGATCATTTGAAACATAACACGACTTCATTTTTGTTGCTGATGTATAAACGGAGCAGCACGGTGATGCAGCAGGTAGTGCACGTGCCTTAAAGCAAGAATGCTGGTGGCAGAACTCCATGTTAGTCGGGGCCTTTCTGTGTGGAGTTTGCAAGTGGGGGGGTTCTCTAAAGGCACTCTGGCTTCCTCCCACACTTGTGAGGTTAATCAGTCACTCTTAAAGTGCCCCTAAGTGTGGGTGAGTGTGTGACACATCTCATTTGCTTATCCTGTGTAAGCTGGCTGGACTCATTTGAAGAGGTAGAATAGTCTTCAGTTTGACACCAAAATTGGAGGGTAGAATTTTTTCACAGAGAACCAGACTTGTCACAACAGCACCACTATCAGTCACATCAGAGCAAATGACAGAATTATAATTGCACTGCAAATAGGATTCATTATCTCCATTTAGATTCATCATCAGTGAGAGGCTGGGAAGGAGAGCAGGTTTGTGTTGCTGATGTTATTACTGAGTGGCTCCTGAAGGCTCTACATTACAATAAATATGAAATCCATCCAAGTGAGACACCAAATATTATGTAAAACAGCGGTGATATTCTGATCTCTGCTCATGGCAAATATAGGGCTTGATCAACTGTGTTAAAGATAATGTAACCTAGAAAGGAGCTATGTGCGGAAAAACTCAAAAGAAGGGATAAATGTCTCTTTCGGAGGGTCTTTGCTCCTTCTCCTCTCTCTCGCTATCTCTCTGATTGTTAATGGACTGTCTGTTCTCTGTCATTGGTTGGGTGCTGTTAAAGAGACGCAGTCTAATTGGATGGGCGGGGGCAGTGGTTTGTTTAACTACAGATGTGACAGCATAATGGGGATGAAAACCCTGGCCCAAAGTGACCTTGTACCTTGCTTATGATTCATTACACACAATAACGCACATGCCTGGACACACAAGTGAAAGCTTTACACACTGCAGGTGCATTGGTATGAACATGTTACATCAGGATTTTAGAGAGGGAAATATCATAGTTGTAAGTATGAAAGCACTTAATCATGTTACCCTAGCCTACAGTAACTTTAAATTGAAAGCACCACAGGGCACCTTGATGTTGATATTAAAACATCTACATGTAAAACTTAGACAAACAGTAAGAAAACCTTACTCAGCTGTATGCACAGAGTTTTGTTTAGGTCTGTGAAAATGTTCAGTTGTTTGATACTTTTCAGAATTATATGCTGAAAACAATACTATATACTTTGAAGGATATACGGTATCATCTGCACAAAATTGCAAGTAGACAATAGTCCAAAAAGTGACTTTTCTGTATCAGCACAGAGGAAAATGTCTGCCAACATTCACAGACAATATTTAAACTGTAGTTCTGTATACATCAATCTGTGCATTCAAGAGCACAGTCAGCAGACCTTTACCTCCTTTTTCTTTTTCAACTTGATAGAGGGTGGTGGAATTTAAATAATCTGTTTTTGAAGCAGGAGGATTAGTTTCAATTTGAAAAAAAGGGAGTCTGAATAATTTGTACTTTTAAACAGCAGGGAGGACAGCTCAGGTTTAATTGCAGACCATGTTTGCATATTTAAATGTTTACGACCAAACAATAGTCCAACCCACACCAGTACAAAAGGTCACCCATCACTTTACCTTCCACTTAGGAAGTGCTGTAGCTACTAATACAGACAAAGTCTACCTTTGTGTGAGATGCTTGATATAGTCAAAAAATGAGCAGCACAGAGGACAGTAGTTCCCTCTCTCTCTTTCTCCAAATCCCCTCATTTGCAGCATATTTTCACTTAATAAAAATCTCATGAGGTTCCCAAATACTACACATGCACTTCTGATACATACAAAATTGCAGCTGAGCAATCTCAAGAGGACTTTACTCGTCAACATATGCATGAACTTAGTCAAAAGGAATTTTAAAATCAATCAATCAATCTTTATTTGTATAGTGCCAATTCATAACAAGTGTTATCTCAAGACACTTTACAATAGAGCAAGAACTCTTCATTTTGTGGATACACATATATGCATAGATACATATATACCTATAAAGATACACATATACATATATATACAAATATATACATCCAACACCCAACATGAATCCATATAGCCAATCATGAATCCCTCCATCATGGCGGCAAGAAAAAACCTTCTGTTAAGCAGCAGGAAATCTTGAATGTGGATCCCAGTCTCATGATGAACAGCAAATCCACACGATGCTGTGATGGGTGTGAGGGCAAAAGAAGGGAGGTAAGAGGAGACAAGTGGACTAGAATAAGAACTAAAGTCAGGGACAAGTTCATGAACCACAGACCTGTCGTCTGATTTATTAGAGGGTAGCCTCTTGAGATGCTACATCTCGTTTTCAGGAGGGTCCTCATGTCTGAATGGTTGTGGTGATCATTTTATGGGAGTATAACCAATGATATTCTTACTGAAAATAAGAATTTATGGTAGTGACAAACTCATGGGTGCCCAGACCACAAGTGCATCCCTATATTTGTCTCCATTGAGTATGAATGTGTTAAAGGCCTCTTGAGATGTGACATCCCATTTTCAAGAGGGACCTTATGCCTATGTATTAATAAAAAATAGATACTGTAGATGTATTGATCATGGATAGGGAGATCATGCTAATATCTACATGAACAGCTATAATGATGATGGGAATGGAATGTTCCTAATAAAATGGCCAACTATGTGTCATGTCCATAATTGTAGTTTTGTCATGAATAAATACAAATACAAATTAGGACCATGTTGTTAAAAGGGTTAAGTAAAGGTACAAATGTGTATTTTTTATTGATCAAAATACAAAAAAGCTAAGGCTTCTCTATTATCAGATGCTTGGTGCATAAAATCCATGTTTACAAATACCACTTGCTATTGTCAAAATGCAAATGTTAACCATGATCAATTCGTCTAAGTAACAAAGTAAAGTAAAGTAAAATCATAGTTTTGTTCATTTTGATGAATTCTGGAGATAGTTTAATAAGAAGAACAAAAACACTATGTGAATAAGATAGCCAGAACGGTTTGTTTTTTCATATGTTACATTTAATTATGTTAAATTGGAATATATCACCGACACTGATTGTGAGGTGTGGATTCATAAAATATTGTCATGATAGCCTAATGAGTCATGTAATACTGCAAAAATTATATTATAGTCCAAAGAATTGATATCATGATAATAAGGTGATTTACATCCCTCGGCTCAGATCTCACAGTCTGTTTTGCATTTTGTGGAAAAAGCAACCTTTTTCAAGTATTCACGCATTAGCCTATATAAGATGGCATTTACCAAAAATGAGAAATCATCGTAATTTTGGCCAAAGTACTTTCTTGGGGTCAATTTTGTTTTGTTCAATGCAAGTTGACGTATCTAAAGCAGTAAGAAATGTTGTTCTGGTGGAGTATGCATTTCCTGACAGCTCCTGAATAAATGTAGATGGATATTAAATGTTCTCCAACTTAGATGTAGCACATGTAAAGAGAGCTCATTTAGAAAAAAAAACTTTGACCAATCAGAGCTCAGCTATGAGCTGAATGTTGTACAAATGTATTGTGACGTAACTCAGTGAACGCCGTGTAAATCAGACCTAAACTTGCCGCTGTAGCTGGTCTCAGTATTCCAACACCATGCCTCACCTGGAGGATAAAAGACGGCTGTCCCCAAAAGTCCTGTAACTGAGGGTCAAAAGTACGTGCAGGACAACTCTTGCTGGTGTTTGAAGCATGCTGGACCAAACATCAATTTTTTTCAGGCACAAGTTATATAGTGTTCCTGACATAAGCTTTGCCCAGCTGATGTTAACTTAGATGAGGTCTGACTTAGCTTGGCATGGTTTGCCAATTCCTTTTATTTTGACAAAACCTCAGTGTGTGAATGGGACTTTGAAAAAAATGGTCACCATAAAAAGACCTGTGCCATGTCTAAAAAAACAGAAGTTCCCTGTCTTAAAAAAATGTTTTGGAAATGCTGAAGTTAAAGTCTGTGTTGAACTGAAAAAAGATAAAACTATATATCAGCGTATTCATTAAAAAAAGAAAGAACTCCTGTACATATAATCACGTCAGATTGAAGTAAATTGAAATCAGAGTTCAACAAAAGGCAGCATTTTTCATCCTTGCCCTCTTTCTTTCATCTTTTACTCTTAATCTTGTTTTTTCCTCCCACTGCTTCAAACACATTAATTATGTATTTATGCTCAAGCCATAATATGGTCTGTGTAAGAGTGTTGGTGGGGAGCGGGGGTGTGAGGAGGACAGGGTTAGGTATAAGTTCATGGTTTATCTCAATCCTTTTCAAACAATCCTAATTTGTCAGCCAGCAGCATCTCGCTTGCTTTCGCGGATAATTACCACTTTGTGGGATATTTGTCCTTGCTCAGTAGAGATTTGTGTCATGGCCCCTAATTGGACAAAGAGGAAGTGGATGGTACTGTAAATCGCCTGTGTTTACTCATAATTACTTCAGCAAGCAACATCTCCTGCAGTGCAAACATGTTAAGGTCCTCTAATTCAGCAAAGAGGAAGAGAGATGTTTTAGAAAGAGAGAGAGAGCTGGATAATACAGAGATAAAAATAAGTATCAGCCTGACATTTGAAAAACACACACTTAAAGGAGCTTTGGTTCACACAAACTCCATGTCCACCTCACTTAACATCACCCTTTTGAATTTTCCATCATAAATGTTTCCTTGGGGGGCAAGGGGCTCTAATCAGACTGTGTAGCGCTAAAGGCTCCTCAGTGAAAAATAGTGAGCAGCAACAGCAGCTCACAGGCTGAGGGTCTGCCCTTCACAACCATCCACCTGCAGGCCCAGGATAACAGCACTGTTACACCTGGCCTGGGTCATGGCCCATCCTCTCTCTTCCTGGCTGTCTTGGTGTTTTTTGGTGTTTCTGATTACATAACTTCAGCTGTCCTCGCTACCTCTCTCCTCCAGCCATTTTCCCCTAACTTAAAGAGGGATCTTCGGGTTCATAAAAGCGCACCTGGATGAGGCAAGGATGCAGGACAGAAGAGGCTTCTGGTAAAGCTTAGAGCAAGGATACACCAGTTTCACCTCTCAGCAGCTCAGCAGTGGACTAAATGCCACACCTTCTCTCTGAATGTTACACTTTCCAGTGTCAGGTGCTGATGATGAGCTACTCAGCTGATTGGCAATCAAGCACTCTGTTTCACAAACAACCAATATGAACAAACATGATGCTCACTAATGTAGCCTCACATTATTTTATGCTGCGTTTCAGGCAACCTGTAACTCGGAAATTTCCCAGTTGAAATCTCAGAGTCCGACTGAATTTAAGACAGAATTTAAAATTCTGGCCAAATACACATTTCCACTTCTTTTAATACATCTTACTTATAAAGACCTTACCATCCCCAAGTATCATTTAATTGAGGCAACATTAGCACATCATGATGTGACAGATTGGACCTCAGTCACATCATGAAACACAAAAAGCATACGAGCTTGCTAATCTTAGTCGCTTTTATTCTGTTCCTCTTGGTCAGACAGACTTCTGCACTGGATAATTTATTTGGTCAACAGGACTGAAAAGTTTTAGGGATTTTAAAAACTTGTTTTAGATGATAGAGCAAAAAGAGCAGCAGACAAGTAGGTAGGCAGTTTGTTGGCATCTCTAAAGTGAGCATAGAGTTAAAGTGATCGTATCTGTGACTTTAAACAATTTTGATCTGCTCATCAGGAATTGTTTACATATATTATCCAATATGGTTGACATTTGATAGGTAGATGCACCTCTAGCTAACATTTTAAGCTAAATGTAAGAGCTCCGTGACACAAGGTTCTGCTTAGGTTTTACAATGTTTGTATGCAAGAATATACATTTTGCATATAATGTCAGTGTACTGAAAATGCTTTCATTAATTTTCACTATCTGTTTCTGAAGTTGCTAAAAAAGGAGCCATTTACATGACAACGTTATTACCAGAAATGGAAAGTATTTTTTCATTTCAAAAGCACTCTGTGTTAACACAGAACTGGGGGGACAACTGAAAACGTTGTGGCCTGCGTGCCAGGCTAGCAGTTGGCGAAGTAGGTTTGTAGTGGAACAGTGGTGTTACAACACATAAACTTTTTGGTGACGACAAACTTTTCATAAACAGCAATGGTGGATGGATGCACAAAGACGCAAGACTTTCTTGTCTGGACAAAAAATGTGTCTGGATTTTTTGTCCGGATAACAAACCGAGTACAATGATTCCTGTTTACACAGATAAGGATACATTTTATAAACTTTTTACTCTGGAACCTGTTTTTTTAAAAGTCTGCAGATTCAGACACTGGGACAGCGTGAACAGAAAGTGAAAATGGAATGAAAACTCTCTGTTTACTGCTGTTTTTGTTGTCATGCCTTAGTTTTCCAATATTGACCTACCAGATACCCGCCACTGGTGTTAGTAAAAATGCATCTGTCATCCCAGAAGCAAGTGTAGATGTACTATTCATCTAAAACTGGAATAGTAGTATTTATACTGTGTACAGAGATATGAATGATAAGGTTTCTCTGGTTGCATGTAAAACCATATTCCACATTAAAAACTAGGATATGGCTTACAGGTGAAATACTTACATCCATGTTAAGACTCTCATTAAGGTCTGCCTCTGCTTTGTTCAGCAGCTGTTGATTTGAAGGGAGAACTGGCAGTGAAATGATCATGTATTATTATGTTACAAAATGTAATCAGTTATATAAAACACCCAGGGATTTTCTGGCTTTATGGAAGTGAAACATTAACATGTATTGACAGCTATCTAGTGACAAATTAAGCAAGAATAAGCATGAAAGTTTCAGGGAATACAAACCCATCGAACAGAGCAAAGTAAACAAGCAGAGGTGATTATAGAGCCCAGATGGAGCCATTTGCATTGTCAGGGCTCAGTACAAGTAAAAATGGATGGATCTGCTGGTAAGCACATTACAATGTTTTGGTTTTTTAGTCTCTTAAGTGAGAAGAGGCCGCCTCCCAAAAATCAAAGTAGACAAATGAGCTTCATGCTGTAGAAACCATAAAAGCGAGTTTATCAGTGCTTACTCCTTTATGTGGCATGAAAACGCCCTTTTGTTGAGATTAGTTGTGTCAGGTAACTTCAAGTCCAATGAAATGAACCGTCAGCATGGTCTGCTGAGCAGGACAGCACCATTACCTACATAATCAGCTTGGTAAAGTAAACATATAGCAGCAGGTTTGTTGTAATACATTTCTGCTGTCTTTCTCCATACAAATCTCACATTTTCCAGATGAACTCACCTTATGTAACCTGTTTTAAGTCAGCAAACCATAATTATTTAAGTGTTCAAAAATGCAAGAGGGGTAAAATTTCAGAGGAATTACCTGTTAGCCTGCCAGCTGAGCTGCACAGTGTGCTCTGGGTGCATAAACACATGAACATACCTACATTCAGTGCTTCGTACAGAGATTTGTCTCAATATCTTTCACTGACAGCAGATTCCTTCAGAGATTAAGCATCTCATTTTCAAGCAATGCCCAAAGAAACACTTTCTCACCCACTCTCAAAACCCCACAAAAATACAATAATGGCGTGAGCATCGCTCCAAGTTCTACATGCTTTGTGGCCAAGAAAAGATATCAAGCTGGCTGTTTAAATGTCTTTATCAGAAAAGCTGTGAACTAGAGTGGGTTGATGATATTTTCTCCTTTGCCAAACCCTAAAAATGCTGAAATGAAAAGTCTTATAATACATACTGGGCATATAGTTTGAATGTAACTGAAATTAGAAACAGTGCTTCACAGGTTGGCCTCAAAATGCAGAAAATGTCAAGACAATCTATAATCCATGTAGTACTGATACAGTTATATCCATCACACTGTTCAAACACTTAGGTTGTCAGAAACAAAACTGTTGCTCTGATTTCTCAGAAGAGGCAATGCTAGGGGTCTATGATAAAGATTAATACATGTTTAAACCTAAAATAAGCCATTAAATCTCTTTTAAGAGGACAGAGTATTTACAGATTAAAGTCCACTTGCTGTTCACATGAACAAAAGAATCATTATTGCAATTTCCTGCTTCTAAGTCTGTGTAAAATACCATTCGAGTGCAATGAACTCTATTCGTCATTCAGAGGTGACTGTAACAGGTGTGCTACAGTCAGCACCACAGGGATACACAATTAGAATGAGACAGGAGGGTTAATCTACAACAGATGGACATAAACATCAGGACAAAAGGATTCATCAACATGTCCCAATGTCAATCTGATAAATGTGTTAACATACGGATGTTTGTGAAAGAACAGACTGATCCTTTATCTTTTCTCTCATGCTGATGAAAATCATTTCTGAATATGATCACAGACACTGATCAAACACTATGCTTTGTTAGGTTTACCCACCAGAATGCTGCATCACCTTTTTTAGTTAGATTATTTTCTTTTATCCTATCCCTTTTTTTCTTTAAGTTTATTTTAGGGCCTTATTATGCCTTTAATGATAAATAGAGAGAGAGACAGTATGGCTTGTGAAAGGGAGTGAAACAGAGCAGGGCAGGAAATTCTGCAAATAGACGTCAGGCTGGAAGCAACCCTGGGCCGGCAAACATATGTAGGCTGTTTTTGGTTGCTTGCCACTCCGCCACACCAGCATCCCTATGCTACCACTTCCAACACAAAATAAACAAGGACTACATTGGACTATATTTAAAACATATGGGACTCAAAACAAAGCTTCAAAGATTTCATCAGAGCTGCTTTAAAGAAAAGGAAGATAACTGACCAGTGCCAGCAGAAACTGCAGATGAGGTGGCAAAGTTTGTTTCCATGCTGTCAGGCTGAGTCAACACTTTTTTAAAGTCCTGATGTATTCAATGAGCCTTTGGAATTACACTAATGAAACTAACGCTACGGTTTTACTACACTAAAGATGATCAAGTATTGTGTACATGTGATCATTAAAAAAATTGTGACTTGGGGTATTAATTCAGCTGTACCAATAAAATATGTCACATGTGGGTCCACCAATAATGATTAGTTACAGAAAAATTTGGTCTTTTGAGCACGCTACATCTATGGCAACAAAAAGGGATTTTAATGATACGACTGGTAGAAAGCTGCTATATTTGAGGGACAGTGCTGATACAGATACAAAGACTCATGTTGCACCTCTGTTTAAATGACATTTTTCACTTTCACGTCACATTTTTGTTGCAGATCCAGAATCTCATCTCATCTAAATGTAATTTCCACGGGGACTTTTAAGACGCTGCATTCACACCTTTGCACACAGCATGCATAAGTCACATTCCATCTCTCTCTCTGTCTGTCTGTTTCTTGCTCTCAAAGCGTGCACAATATCTCATTTCAAATGGAAGAAGAATGATTCGCGAGGCTTTTATGTTGATTTTTCACGGCTGTGCCAACTTGAAATGACATCACACAGTCCAATGGCTATTACCCCTACGTCGGAGGAAATGGCCTCGCAAACTCATCAGCCACCTCATCAATGTCTATCAGCCAAAGTCACACTTTAACACCTGCCTTGATCAACACAAAGGAAGATCACACAGTAAAAGTTAATACACGCTTACACACAAAACACACACACACACACACAGGGATTGAGAGGTGACCTAAAACCAAAGCTAGAAGTTTAAACAGTCCTTAATGTTGTAGGGTTGCTGGGAGCTTTTAACTGTAAATCACGTCACTAAACAAACTCTGTAATAAATGTGGTGGCACTAATTAATGTGTTCATTTAGAAAGCATACTCATCAGCTTTCTCTTTGACATCAGATGTTGTAGCTTTCAGCAGCTGGAGCGTTTATATTCATAATCATATCTATCAGTTTGTATGCAAAATTTACAAAAGCTGTCATGGCCATGAGAAAACCTCCCACATCTTCATCTGGAAAACATTTGGTATCATCAACACCTTGAAGATAATGAAACAATTGTGACAATGAAATATAAAGGCTTTTTATTTCCATGTATTAATAGTAGGACTAAATTTATTCCCTTTTTCATTGTCTGAAAAAAATGTAATGAAATCAATGCAATGGATTTGTCAGATGTGATGATGTATTTAACAACCATGTGGAGATTACATCTTGCAGGCACAACATCAGTTGACCAATCAGATCAGATGCATGAATACAGTCACACAAACAGGCAGATATAGCCTCCAAATAGATGGTAAATGTGAATACAGAGACACCAAACTCTCTTAACGCACTAGCAAGATTGTCAAGTGAGGGCATTTGGAATGCAGAAACCTGATGGTGAAAAAGGTCAGTGCTTCTGACATTTTGAGTATTTTTGGACTCTGTAAAAGTGAGAAGCATTATGTGCAATGTGCAAAGCAGTCCTAGCAACAATCATCTACTGCAGGACAACCAGAAAGCACCACACAAAACACTAAGAGCTATTCAAACAAAATGAAGCATCAAGTCTTGCCATTATTTCAACACAAGCCAATTTCTTAGTTTTTGGAAAGTGTGCTGATCAAAAAAAAGATCCAAATGGCAGAGATGTGTGAGCAGCATTGACTTGTTATCTGGTTGAGGGAGTGTATAAACATATGAATAAGGATGTTATGAATCTAAGTCCAGAAATGTTATTGCAGTGGAATCAGAAGAAACTTTATTTTAAGCTCTTTTAATGTATTGCCTCTACTCTAATTTAATTCCTCTTTCATAACATAAAACTCTGGGGAGCCCAGACTAAATAAAATGCCTTTTGCAAATCCATATTCATGGTTTACAAATAAACACATGGTTTCATTTACTTTGCAAACAGCTTTTTCAAAATTAAAATGCTTTACAATGGCCATAAAATCATTAGCATAACTTACAATTTTATAGGAATACATGGTAATGTTAACAGGATTTCAACTTTTTTTTTTTGGCGGCAAGTTAAAGTAAAAAGTCACACTAAGTGTACCGCATCTCAAATGAGGAATCACCTGTTATTTAATCCTACAGTTTCATACTTTAATAAAACTGTTTTTATTCTCTGAATCACTCGTATTTAATAGAAAAATGTTATTAACTCATTTCCAGTATAGACATTACACAAGGGTTTTTTTTTTTTGTCTTGGATGGACACAGTCTGCAAAAATGTCAGTCGTGACCAATGAAACTAAGTTCTGACATTTTTTTTTTCTGTGTGCCTGAAAAGAAATGTCATATATAGCTGTTGTGTCCCAAAAGTAGACATTTATGTTACTTTTTCAAAATTAAAAACATAAACAAACCATCCATTTTTAGAATTGTGACTGTTAATCAGTTTTATTGTAAGTATCCAAAATTGGTTTACACCTAAAATAATATTAAAATATATAAATTTTTGTCCAGCTATCTATTGATCTATGCATGTGTTTAAATATATTGATTGCATAATTTATTTTTTGTGCTGTCAGCTTAAGCAGTACTGACATAAACTCCCTGGCAGTCACAAACAGAATGAGATGTTTTGCCTTCAAGTCTTTAAAGCTGAAGTGGTGCCATCTACTGGTAAAAAGTAAACACTACAAATATGTAGCCTGCAGTTTGAACCACATTATGAGACAATATATGTTAACATGCTGCTGAGACATTGTTTCCAAAACTCAAAATATCAGTGGATTAAAATTTTGCATTTTTTGCTTCAATGGGCAAAGTGTGATTATCACAATAGACTGAATTAAACTGACAAATAATTTTCCAGTTGACAATAATGAGAAAAATAACCAGTTGAACAAGAATGAGTAACCATAAGAGCCAGTAGGACCTAATGGATTTTTCAAATACAATAAAACTTCATCAATATAGCCAACTCCATTTTAACTGCATATTGTTTTCCAGTTTCTTCTCCAAGACCTTATCCTTATCTGTATCTCATGTCTGAACTGCCAACACAGACACTGATATTGACAATGATGTGATCTGGACACAACTTTTGAGTCCCGCTGGCTGAGTCAGGGGCTACACAAGTGTTTGTGTTTGCTTTGTGCGTGCCATGTCTGCTGAGATCTGCACGAAATCTGTCCCTAAATCCAGAGATGAAGGGCCAGTGGTGCTGGCAGCCGACCTCTGAGCTGATAGGACGAGGTTAGGGGTTCATTCCAGGCGGATGGGCAAGAGCCAACAGTGCATTGTGGGTAATGTTTTTTTTTTCTCTAAAGTCTGGACGGGGCTGATAAGGCGAAAAAGAGCTGGCTAAGGATCAGGGCAAGTGAAACCCCTGTCTTTTCCTCTCTCTCTTTCACACCCTCATTCATTAGTTTTTCACTTGCTATTTCTGTTTGGTCCCCGTCTCTCAGTCGCTGCCGTCTCCTTCTCTCAGGCTCTCACACATTTCATTCCTGTTTTTCTCTGTCTTACATTGGACCTCCTAAACCCCATCCGTGTCCCTTCTCACTGTCTCATTCTTTAAGCAACTCATTACTGATTTCAGTCCTCAGCCCTTTTCTATTTCTCTCTCTCCCTGAAAATGGATTTTTTTTACCTCCCTTTTCTCTGTTGAAACACTTCATCACCTCCCGGCTCTCAACTCTTCTCTTCCCCTTTCTTTGGCTTTCTTTCTCCTCTTCTCACTGGCTGTCTGCCTGTCAGCCCACAGACATGTTCCTGTAAGACAAACGCTGAGGAGTCGGGACATGTGAGAAAGCTGGAGGACTCAATTGTGGTGGCAGCTGAGCAGCATGGAGGGAATAAAGAAAAGTAGGAAATCTACAGGGAAACGGTTTTATGTAGATTTAGGGTGTTAACGTGAGGATTACCACAATATAGCATTGTATTTTCCTTAGAATTTGATAAAATAGTTGACATTCATATACATCCAGGTAGATTGAGCAGCTATATATGACACTGTAAGTGAGTGAGATCATTGAAAGTGGAGCAAAACAGTCTGAAAAAAGTCAGAAAAATGTTTCTCTGTCCACAGTCAGTGTAACATCTGAGGTATAGACCTATATGCTCTCTGGATATAAGCAATATGATGAGAACGATATCTGAATTTGAAAATAGCAGCTTTAAACCTAAAATATTCATTTATGCATAGGAGGAAATGAACATTTCTGCTGATACACTCAATCTTGGCAAAGTACACAAAGTTTTCATGAACTGTGTTCATGCACTTGTAAGCCGAGTCAGCCCTTTATAAGAGCATCATTTTAATCCTTGCTCCTTTAAACTTTAAGTTTGTTCAAGTTAAATTTACTTGCACTTGTGAAAATATGTGTTTGCATTGATTGTATGGCATTGCAGTGCAGCTGGATCCACCTGACACATTTTCTGTGATCAGGCAGATTCAATCTTTCAAAGTTCCAGGCTGGAAAGACTGAATTTGGTCAGCACAGGGTACTGCCCAATCAGAGGATAACCAGATTGTTCCAGTGCTGTTTGCTCTCAAAGATTCTTGGTTACACATTTAAAATATATGCATATATATACATACATACATACATACATATACATACATACATACATACATACATACATACATACATACATATATATGTATATATGTATATATATGTATGTATATATATATGTATATATATATATATACATATACATATATATATACATATACATATATATATACATACATATACATATACATACATATACATATATATATACATATATATATATATATATATATATATATATATATATATATATATATATATATATATATATATATATATATATATATATATATATATATATATATATATATATATATATATATATATATATATATATATATATATATATATATATATATATATATATATATATATATATTCTCAGTTGTTTTCTCCACCTGTCTGAAAATGTGTGCTTCAACTGTTTAAGAATGGCCTCTAATTATGTTGTCTGGTTATATGCCACCTCCCCCCGGTAAGAGCCAGGTCATTCTTCAGCCTACAGCCAACCTGACTTGAACAAAATGGCCTGGACATGGCTATGAAACGGAAGTAAACAACAGAGCACAGTGCTGGATAGACAAAGTCATTCCCACTTGGCCAAGAGGCACATTGTTAGACCCAGCTCATGAGGATTTATACTAAACCTGTTCTGAGCAGGGATAAGTCAGAGGACTTCATAGGTATTTAAAGTCCAATATCTGAGAGGTTAAAAACACAGATTAAATGTTTTTGGAGACAAATGGTAGTCTGTGATAAAGGAGTAAAATATGTGACCTTTAATGTCTGTTTCAAAATCAATGGGTATATTTTAACACAGAAATGCCTGATGTTCTTGAAGTGAGTAAATTCTGCCCTTGTATTAGCTAACATAAGATTGGAAATATAAGCATATCTGTTAGCTAGAGCAATTCAATAGCAGAGCTCCCTGTTGCTTATTTGGATTAAACCGCAGCTCTTTACCTCCACAAGGTCATATAAATTTTCCTTGATCTCCTCCGCACCATAATCAATCATGCGAGCTAATCTAGCTAATTAAACTGACACCAGTTAATCATAGGTGAGGAGGAGCTGGGATCATGTGATCAGCTAAATGAGTACATGCTGAGTGGGAATTCATTTTAAGTGTAAGACCATCTTATCACAAAACAAGCACAAGAATGATGTCTTTGCTATTACTTTACTGTGTAATGATTATGATGCTGCTCATATAAAATTGTGAACTGCACAGCTGATGCGTGGTATCTGGTATTTGATGTCTCCTTCTTCACTATAAGACTTACAGTAGGGAGTTTTATTGTTTTTAGTTTGCAGCATGTACCTAGGGATTACACTGAATGTGAACATCATAATTCTGCTAAACAGAGGAACAGATGTGTTCCTAATAATGACTGATATTCCACTCCCCACAGAAGCAAAACATCATCGGCATGAGGAAATAAACTGACGTAAATTACTGGAAAGTAATGGCTTGAAAAAAAGAGAGTGCATCCAATTAAAATTTTGAATATATGACTTTTAAAACTTGGCTTTAGCTTGCTTTAACAAAGTCCTCAGGTCAGCACCTCTGCATGTATGAGTTTAAGTCTCCTCAAATTCAATGACTCAGCAGCCACACCAAACATTATATTCCCTCCTGCCACAGTGGAGTCTGATGGCACATTAACATGAATCCTGACCACATGTCCCCAGCTCTCGTGTTGTGTCGCAGCAACACATCTTGTGGTACGGGGCTAAGCGTAATTAAGCCAGGGACTGACTCCGTCCGTGCTCCGCTGCACCACCACCATTTGACTGCCACATTAATTGCTTTTCTCTCGCCCCCCAATTCCCACCTCGCAAACCTGCCCCATTCTATCAATCTATGCAATTCCACGGGGGAAAATGGCTCCATACAAACATGCAAATAAAGTAGAGATGGAGAGATTGTACGTGCACATTAACACACACACTATATCAACCCAATAAACACACACACACACACACACACACCCACACACACAGTAACATGCAGATTTCTCTGGGGATGTGTACTTTTCATGAGCTGGTGTCTGCCCATGAAATGACTCATATGTGTCTCTCTGCTAACCCGTGGTGCAGAGCTGGGGGTCAGGTAAGCTTTCCTCAAATAGCCTTACTCTCATTTCCATCCTCTCCGTGGTCTGCTCTTTCTTTGTCTGGCTCCCCTGGCAGCAGCTTTAGCAAAGCACCTGACCCTCTTTACAAGACACACACTCACATATGAAATACAGTTCAATTCAAGAAAGCTGCTTCTCTAGAGCTTTCAAACATGACTAAACAATGAAAACAACCAAGGTCATGCCATCAAAATAACACTGAGTCTTGCCTAAAAACATACAATATGGATAAGCTCTCAAGGGGCAATAAGAAGTCAAAGATAAAAGCGTACATGAATATCACAAGGGATAGCAAGAAATAGGCCAACAGAGTGTCTCTGGCTTTTAACATGCCACAATATGTGCCATACACAGCTGAACCAAAGCTGACCTCTCCCGAATGACAGGTAAATCTGTTTTTTTAACCCAACTCCATTCAGCCATGCAATGTTTTCCTGTCCTCCTGACCCAGCGACTTTGAACTAAATTAAGACTGTCAAAATCTGTGCATGACTGAGGGATTTTTTTTGACGGTAACATGGAGGGCAAAGAAACATCAAATAAAGGGCAAGTCAAAATCTGGATTTAAAAGCATATTCATTAGGGCTGCATAATGAATTTAAATAGTCATGATCTCATGTGCATGTGATCTCATTTTAAATAATGCTGACTAACTTGTTTGTATTTTGTGGGTCTAGAACAACCAGCATTCACTTATTGACTTCACAGTAATAGATCTGGCAGACACAAACACAGCACTGAAGCACAACCACTGAAGACATTGTTTATATTTTATTATTTCATGCTATCGACCAAAAGTGCATCATATGATTCAATAAGGAAAAGAACTTTGCCAAATATGTCCACAAACAGAATGAAAACACTCCTGAAAAACAAATTTTCAAGTTCAAGCATGATCTGGCATAAGCAATGTACAACATATAATTCTTTCGGTAAAATTGAGGAAAATTAAATTGCTTTCCAAACACAACCATCACTGCCATTAGTCAGGAGGCTGGCATGCTTAAATTCAGGAAAATCAGCTACTAACCCACTGAAAGATGGTAATTATAAAATGTTGAGGCTACCTGTCGCAACCAAAACAAACACATGCTGTGCAGAGTGTAACTCACCATGACACAGGATCAGAGAGAGCCATGGGCTTGTTTCTAATCTAACCCTAAAGAGACAGAGACATTCACAAGCTCCCCCTCTGCTTTAATCAACTGCTGAAATTGGCTGAAAGTTACCTGTTGACACGGTTATAAATCCAAGCACCACATCTCTGGAGCATGGAGGCAATGATGTAAAAGGTCTGCATATGGTGTGACAGTGTGTGTTTTCTCTATCAGTCATCAGACTGAAGTGATCTGATGTTTGTTTCGATTATTGAAGAGTATTTTATGGGTCTCATCTCTGAAATGAATCCTTCCACATGTGGTAGTTGAGCACTCTTGCGTGCTTTGAATGTTACACAACATACCGGGTCAAATCATATACACAGCTACATCCAGAGCACAGGTGAAAGAGTGCATGAGCACAGTGTTTAACCATGAGTTCATCTAAAGTTCTACTATGTCTGTGTAATCCATGAAATAAGCTACACAGGCTGATTCAAAAGAATTCAATCATCCTTTCAAAATAGACTACACTTTAGCCACCATTATTCAACCAATAGTTTTATATATATATATATTTTGTGCTTGCTTGTTTCTCTATAGCCTGGAGCCAAATGATCTTCAGTCCTGTACAGGTTCTGAATCATGGTGCTTGGAGCCTCTGATCTACATCACTCTACTTTTAGTCACTGTCACAACAGTAAACTCACACAAGGTCAGCATGTGGCAAGTAAGAAGAAAGCAGACAGTTTTTGATATGGATTAAGAGCAAAACTCTGACATGAAAGACTTAGAGGGAGTGAATCCACCTCTGAAACCACCACATATTTCACCACAAAATCCTTACTCTCACTCCCACCCCCCAGAAACCTCGGTCAGAAAGCTTACTGGAGAGAAATACCACTTACAAATAATAAAACAAGCTTGTATAGTATAGTCTTGCTGTGAAATTTCATATCTTGATATTTGTCACTTTTACACATAAAAGCACTTAGGGCCAAATTAAATATTTTGGCTGGTTATTTAATAAACCTTCTTGAAAATAGGATTCAAAGTGTTCTTCCTCAGATGGTCTTAGATCAATCTTATCAAAGAGAGGCAGGGCCTGGATCTTTCCTCTTTGTAAAAATACCCAGTATGCTTTTTTTTTGTTGTTGTTGCACAAGCTCCTTTAAGACCAGTCAGTAGTGCACTGGTGCCCTCCGTGGTGAGCAATTTAAACATCTTTCACATACTTTCTTTAACACTGACCATCGCCAACACTACAGTTGATACACGTTAATTCAAGTAACAAGAATAAAAAATACTGGTAGATGAATTCACCAGGAATTGAAGGCTTGGATAATGTTTTCTCAAGTTCATTTCTGCATTGTGAAATATTTTAACAAACTATGAAAGCAGTATATAAACATTTTAAAAATAATTATTAGGTCTAACTCAACAGAAAATAAAGGTAGGAAAAACAGTCTTTGTTTTAATAGTCAACAACTTCCCTTTATCATGTCTACTTTATATTTATGTAAAAAGTTGGTAGGTTTTTGTCTGTCGAGTCAGAATATTTTGAGAAATGCGAAAAATCTAAATCAAATGCGACATGTACGTTTTATACTTTATTTCCATGTTCAAAAACAAACTGAGAAAGTGAAATAATGAGAGGAGGTTTTCACATTTGTAATTTCACACTCTGGTGGCCTTCGGAGCTTTCAGAGTCTCTTAGCAGCATCCTTTTGTCCATTAAACAACAGACACTGTGCAATATGTAAGAGCCAGGGACAGCCTTTCACACAAAACGCTTCATCCCAAACTCAATCTGTTGTAAGTCGCTATGGCCAGTGCTTTACACCGATTAGCATTTTAATGATCCAGCGACTGAAACTGAATTAACCTTTAAGTCAAATGCACAAGACCAATGTCACATTTGGACAATTTATTTCAAAACTATCCATTTTTACACAAGTGACTGAGCACACGATGTAATCTGTTAAAAGCATGAAAATGAAGTTCCATGCATTATCTGTGTTAATAATCCGCAGTTTGGCGTTTCTTTATGGCTGTGGTACAGGAGGAATATGATTCTGTACCTCTCACACTCACAGTGACAGGGATGAAGCTTCATTACATAAGGTTGCTGGCAGGACTGGAGGTGGTGCTCAGTGCCACAGCACCTGCCAACAATCCCACAGAGCATCAGGCGCACATTCATCATTACACACTTCCTGCATCCTATTTTTGCACCTCTTTCAGCCTGCTTGTTCATTCATTTTTCCTCATTTAGTTTGTTTCTCTTTTTTGCCCTTATTATCGTTTCTGGGCATTTTCTTCCCTCTTCTATTTTTGGCTTCCCCCCCTCTTTCTCGCTGGGATCCTACTTTCCTGCTGCCTTTTGGGATCAGACTGAAATGCCAGCAGAGGAAGAGAGAGAGCAGTGCTGTCTAAGTCTGTGGTTGTTCTCATTGAGTGTATAATCCTCTTGATGTCCTGCCACTGTTGTTGGATACACTGGAGGGAGGGGAGGTGAAGAAACATCACACTGTATGGAAGAGCTGTGCCAAGTATCAAAGAGCAGAAAGCCGTGCATGGAGTAATGGATGAGTATGTTAATTCATGTTGGATTGCACACAGCTGCTTGTGTACCAAACAATATTCAGTTTCATCATATTTTCTGCATGCAAATGGGAGCAAAAAAATCGCAACTCAGTTTCTGCAGTCCCTTTTGAATTGGTATCTTCCTATGGGCTAAATCCATCTGGCAATAAACCTTAGTGTTCCCCAACATGACTAGTACACATATATAGATACACTAAATCACTGAAAAGTATTTTCAGAATGTATGAAAACAGCTTGTAAGTCAGCCATCTCAAGTCATTCATATATTTGTTGCAAACTGCATGTGAGCAGAGATTCACCAAGGAGGTCCTACTATTTTCATTTCCAGAATAATCCCAATACCATACCTATGCTGATTTTGAGGCCACCAATTGAAGATAATATACAGATCCTTAACAGAATTCCTAACAACCTTCCTATACTGAGTAAAAGCAAGAAGAGAGAGTACAGTTTTAACGATCCTATACCAGGTCCCATGTCCTGGTGTGTTTGACTGTTTACATCAGCTAAGTTTAACTTAAAAAATGAAAAAAAAAATCATCTCTTTAGATGACCACATGCTGCTCTTTTTCCCTCCGCTTTGGAAATTCTCACATCTGAGGAGACTGGGGGCCACAGAAGGCTATGATAATGAGCTCTGCGCTGATTGGCTGCCAAAATCATGTCTGATAGGAGGTAGGAGGAGGGATTGTAGAAGACTGTGTAGCTTACTTTCAAAAAACTCTTAGTATCTGCCTGTGACAAGCAGAAAACTCAAGTAGGTGGAGGCTGGGTAGCTATGACATCATAGACTCCAGGAAGTAAAAACAGAGCATTTTATGCGGAATTTTCTTTAGAGAAACTGTGTCATGTTCTACTGTTGCCTAAGCTCCTAGGACATGGGACCTTTAAGACATGGAAATTGAAGGTCTTCTGAGGTATCATAAGTAATTTATACTTTGATATGTAAACTGCATCGTGTAGTTTGGCCTCCACTTCAACTTGTTAAACGGTACGATGGATGATGTCACACAGGATGTATAACAACTGCTTTCAAAGCATTTTGGGCCATATTGATAATATAAAATCCACATTAGTCCAAGTATTGTCAAGGACTTAGTGACAATATATTGTAGCATCATTTTTTTCTGCACAGGCATTATGTCTAAGTCAATATTTGTTCAAAAAGCAAGTGTGGCTGATCAAAATGAATGCCTGTAATCACAGTCAAACTTTTAAGGCAATGCTTAAGAATCTACACTTACATCACACGTCTCTGTAACTACCAAATATTTCACCACAAAATCCTTACTCTCACTTCCACCCTCCAGAAACCTCAGTCAGAAAGCTTGCTGGAGAGAGATACCACTTCTGTTGGCTTTGAGACCATTTTCATAATGCTGATTATATACTAAAATTCTATAAAAAAGTGGAATTGTCATTTTGCTGTCTATTTCATTCAAGTCTAAGAAAAAGAAAACACAAGTGAATGGCTGTCATAACTGAAACAATGTAGTTTGACAACACACCCACCTTAAGAGGGGTAAACACAAAGATTATCAGGCTGTTTTTGTTCCAACTTTTCCCCTTCCCACCCAAGTATGGCAAATGCCCAATTGTCTTATGCTTTATCCTCTGAGATTCTCCTGCGGTCTGAGGTGTGTTAAGAATGAATTTGCCCCAATAATTGACTCCGAAACAGGTCAGGGCTGAAAATCGTAAATATTAAACTTGTTCAGCATTCATGACCAAAAATTTTCATGTGTGTGGGGAAAGCCAACTACTCCCTTGTCATTACTCCATGAAGGGTGACATGGAACAGCATGTAGCCAATCAAGAAGCTAGCTAACTGAGGAACAAAGAAGCAGGCGTAAATAAAAGCATGCGTGAAACATAAACATAAAGTTTGGTGGACCTAAAAAGCGGAGGACCGGCTCACGTGCTCACACTGTCTCTAGGATTTTTCCCTTAGTTTTTTCTTTTATTCAGTTCACCATTTTCAGTGAAAAATAGTTCCAAGACCACCATCATTCCCTCTTCTTGGATGTCCTCTCCCATGTTGCATTTTGTGTTTTCCAGTTCTTGTCATAGACAACGTTCATGGTCCTTGCTAAGCTTCTTCTTCTGCGTTTTTGTTAGATCACATCTGATCCAGCAAGAGTTCTGTCGTGGAAGACTAGATTTGAGATCAGTGGTGGGACAGAATTGTTATGTGTGTGGTGTGTTGTGTTGATTATCGGAGCACACAATGAATTACCACACAGTAAGATCAAATCCGATCAATGCCTGATCTTTTTTATCTTCATGTGTGGGGTATCTGACAGATAAAAAAAATCCCTTCAGATTTAGAAAATCCTGATGTGTGTTTCCCGCTTCAGAGATGTAAACAATTAACCCTTCCACATCCAAGTCGTTTAGTCAAAGATATGAATCCAGGGTTGGAATCTGTGCTGAAAATTGCACTGGGACAAATGGGATAAAAGCTAATCAGCTTAGCTAGGCAGGCTACACACTGCTGCTCAACATATGCATGCTGCGTATTGTGATATGCTTGAAGTCCAACTGGGAACATGATGCTTTTATATTGGCTTGGTAAAACAAGTGTTAAACAAAGGTAAGCTCCTGATATGTTCAAATGTAGTTTAGAGCGATGAAAGTTTGGATACTGAATAGAACTTTGAATGAATAACGTTGAGTTGGGGCGAAATTTCTTTGCTTCTTAACAACAGATGTCTTCCCTTGTCTTTTTTATTTGGACCAGAATGATGTGTCTTGATGTGACTGAGTTGATGCTCCTAATATTGTCCTTTAATTGTTAGACATTTTGTAGCGTTTAGCCTTTGAAATTGATTTTTTGCTTTTTTTAGTTCATCTATGATAATTCACATAAAAAATCAAGGTAATCATTTATTCAGTTAACATTACTGTTGGATGTAACAAGAAACCAAAAAGATCAGTATTGGTATCAGTTTCCGTATCAGCGGATCTGAGTAACATTGATCGGTGATTGGAATTGGCAGTAAAAAGCCTGATCAGGGTATTTTCAACCAAAACTGTTTAATTTTTAAAGAGTTAAAAGAAATATAGATTTTACGGTGTTGTTATGCATTTATTAAATACCTAAAAAGTAATTGTACATCACCATTGGGCTTGAACAAACAAAACAATAATCAGTCATAATTTATGATGCCTCGCCATGTTAACGCTCCAACCATATTTTATTACATTCATTATCATTTCTGTGAACCATATCCATCAGCCTAGTTAACCAGTTAAAGTGATCCTTATTTTCCACAAATGAAAACCATCTCTAACTGTATTTGAAGCATAAATTGAATTTTTAGAGGCAAGGTTTAATGTGCCATAACCGATCCGTCGACTGTAGTAGTGGATGAAGTTATGATGAAAGGAGTGGAAGTAAATCCTGCACATCTATTGCAGAATTTCCCAAAGAGTTCTCCTCAGGGGCTAAACAGCAGTGCTTCCTCGGCAAAGTATTAATATCTTCTATAAAAAAGACACAAAGCTGGAAAAGTAAACATTATGTAATAAATATGGGAGGCACTGAAAATCTGACATTTAAAATGCTGTGTGAGAAAATTATTTAAGAGAGGGTTGTAGGGATAATTTTAGGGTGGCTCTTGTAAAAACTACACTTTGCAAGTGGAAGTAGAGCGCTGCTATAATAACCTCTTAGATGTGAAATGACATTCATCCCTTCAGGGTGACAACTATAACCACTAGTCTAAGATGGAAGTGTGACTGGTCTGTAAGTGATGGGTTATTGACAATGTGGAGACTGGTTTGGCAGGGTTGATGTGGTCAAAGATGAGATGGATTGGACAGGAGGCGAAAGGAGAGATGACAGGGATGGGGGAGGCCAAAAAGGGAGGAGGAAAGTTGGGGGAGAAGGAGGGGGAGAGAGGAGAAGCCCAGAACTGAGAGAGCGTGAGAAGGAGTGAGAGATGGATGGGAGGACAAAAATAGCTCTGTGTGGCCATGCTGTTCACTTTCATTTTCCATGTCCCAATATCCAATTTACAGCCCCCTCTCACACATAACGCCCTCTTGCCTGACACGCACATATGCACAGAAACTCACACATCGCTCTTTGACAGCTTTCCATACTCACTGCTGTCCTAAATTACACTCAAATCTCGACACACAAGAAATGCACTTTTATGCTTTTATTATTTTTACCATAAAGATAAACTGGTCCTCTATCACATTCTTTTACACCTCCACTCATTTCTCAGTCCAGTCCTCACATCCTTTTTAAGAATCTACAGCATTTTGTGTTTCACCATGCATTGGGAGCTAATTCATGTAAATTAGGGATGAGAGCAGACTAATGCGCTCATATGTACATTCACATACTCTGACTGCAGGTGGTAGGACTCCCAGGAGTGCTGTGCAATAGATGTGCTGTGAGATTTAGGGCAGTTCATTTACAGGGAACTAAAGATAACATGATAGATCGAAGGAGGTTAGAAGGAGAAAGAGAAAAAAGAGCAAAATGCAGGGATAAAGAGAAGTACAGGAGGAGAAGACGACAGAGATGGAGAGAGGACACTTATTCACATGTGCTCTTAATTCTTCCGAGTCTGCCAGGCCATGTAGGAATCCAGACCCCTCTTCACCAGATTTGGCTATTTGTGGTTCTAATGTTACACTGATCTTCAAAGACCTTTAACGCTCATCATGAATCACATGAAGTTATGTGTGTGTATGTGTATTTTTTCACTGGAGATGAAAAGTTGAATTTCTTCACTGTGTCCACACTCTAAATGTGTTTCCTCCACTTTGAGAGGGTACACTAGTACAGGAGGTGTCATTACAACTTTAATGAGGAAGGGAAGCTTAACTAAATTATTAGCTATGACGTGAACAGAGCTTCAGGGTGAATTTATGTTTCAACTTTTTATTTTCTGACAAAAGAGGTGCATTATAAAAGTGCAATTGCAAAGAGTATAACAATTTTCTTCCCCCCAAACCCTATCTAACTCAATCCTCTTCTTCAATAATCTGGATATCAAGGACATTGTTCATATAGCAATATACGTGCACATGCATGCATGTTATTCAAGCATGAAGAAGGGTACATAATATGGAATAAAAAAGCATACAGATGTGCACATGTACCTGTTCATCAATTATACATGTGTAAAAATATATAGCCACTCACGCATAGCAAGTTTAACAAACCAGGGTGAATTTAAGCAATACATTTTGAGAAGAAATAAGGGGTGGGACTAGATAAGTTGGGTTTTTTTTACTTCTTCCTACACCCTTTTCGACCGGAATCTGGATTTGAAAGAATTAATGGTAGTAGAAACATAATGCTGTAACAGCTATTCGTTTTTACTTACTATTTTATTTTAGCTTGCATATGTAAAAAAGTATACATATGTACGTATGTTTTCCATCTCAAGTTCGAAATAAAGTTCTGATACCACACACACACACACACAGGTGTACACTCATGCTATAACAACTCAGAACATTTGAAAAGGCCAACTAACTCTAACTTGATGATGCATGTGGAGAACATGGGTATAACAGTGTTCTAGTCTGTCAGGTTTTCTGCACACAGGCATCTGACGAATAGGGATGGGAATCGAATATCAATCTCAGATGAGAGTTGTTAATAGCTGCCTATGCAGCCACTTAAAACTTTCCCATGTTTCCTGCTAGAGACGGTGGCAGGTCATCGACTGGTCTGCCCACCTTGAAGAGTAAACTCAATGTTTGTGTGGTCTCTGCTGGTTTGGCAGCTTCTTCAATAACCAAGAAAAGGTTGAGGCTATGTAATATTGGAAGGTGTCATCACATGGGGGCATCCTGTAAATGCATAAATGGGCTTGTTTTCAGTGGTGGGTGTGGGGTTTCAGAGACTGGACTTTGGCTGGTAACTGGCCAAAGGTTGGTAGGCAACCGGCTGGGAGGGGAAAATTGAAGAAATGAATATATGTCATTTTTTATGATTAGCAATTCATCAATTAATTCCCTCCACATTGTTCTGAAAGCAAAATAAGGGACCGTGCAGAGATGACAACAGAGTAGTCAGTTGACTAACTCCTCAATGTCCTATTACTGTGTGATTCAAGCAAAAGTGGACTGAAGTAGTCATCTTTTCAGCGCAGTAGTAAATATTGGGAGAGAAAAGTCTGAACTTGTTGCGACTGACCTGCAAACCTTTGTAGGCCAACTCTTATCCTTAAAGAAAATCCAGTTTAAACTTATTAACAAGGTCCATAGAAAGAAGGTCAGTGGTTTCTGTCTGTAAATGAGCATATCGCAACTTACTTTGGTAAAAGCAAGCATGCATCCACCATTATATTGATTCTCTGCACAGTAGTCCACTGAATTCCCTCATCAATTTAAAGCTGTAGCTCAACTTAACCTATGTAAATGAGAGACTTTGGTGCTGGGCGATTATTGTGTTTTAATTAATATCAAAGCTCCCCACGATCACAAAAACAACTAAATGTTGACCCTCACAGTGCTGTATGTCATGCTCTTAATGCTGAGCTGAAGATGTGCTCCCTCTTCCATCTCTCCTCCTAATAAACACACTTATATATCTGATGAATGGTGAAGAAAATAGTTCAGTGTTTGAGTTATGGATGAGACATGAATGGGGTTTACTATAAAGTCAGAAAACAAGTACATGCTTCAAGTAACACCAAGAGTTTCATGCCGAGTGTTTGTCCAGTCTAACTCAGCACAGGTAAGCTTCCTTCCTGGCAATAATATTCATGGCCGTCATAAAAGGAGGTCAGACTTTTACTGTGTGTTTCATAGCAAAAATCCTGTTTTACTGAATGATGAGATAATAGTTTTATACAATGCTTTTATTCTGAAACTGTTTCCAGGTCAGTTTTTGAGTTCGAGACTCTTGTTACTTGTTGGGTCTACTTACCTGTTTTAACTTCTAAACTCTCTTGACAACAAAACATACAGTAAGATTTGGATCATGAAGGTGATTGTGTGCACTGTTTAAGCCATGTTAAAGAAACATATCAGTGGTGATGTTTAACTTGATGTGTCCCTCTCTCTCTCCCTCTCTCTGAGTCTGCCTTTCTTAACTTGCAGTACAGTAGGATGGACCATGTTTAAACTGTCAATCAGATTGCTATAATAAAGCAGAATACCTGAAAAACAACATACTACATGACAATTGTTGTTGTTTATTTTAACGTCTGTAATCTAAAAAGTGATTACATTTGATTATTTCATATATACAACAATAGCTAAATTCCAACCATTTACAGACAAGGCAAATAGTTTGCCAAAATTAGCCGCTCAGTTGTTGCAACATCTTAATGTAATATTAGTAATTAAGTTTACAAATATTTATAAAGTCAATGAGTGCTTCATACATGTGAAGCACTCAATTGTACTGCATGTGTATGTATCATTCTGGAAGAAAGTGTGGTTGGTTTTTACGTAACATTCCGGTATGTGTGTACCCTAGCATGGGGAAACTATTTCTACAAGACAACTGACAAAAACAGCCACCAATCAGAGCTAATGACTTGAGCGAGATCACTGAGACTGGAACAAAACACGCTGTGGAGCTGAAGAGCCGTGATGGTGAGGAGAGGGAAATCAAGAGAGAAGCAAGTGCTGACAGAGAGCCAACAACAGAGAGGAATGAGAGATGGATAACTGCACACAGAGAGTGTGAAGACATGGAGGAAAACTTAGACTGAATTGTTTTAGAGACAAAACATAAACAGCTAAGTTTGACATCTCTCCGAGCAAACTTCACCAAGAAAAGCAGGGGAAAGAGTTTACTCCTCACATTCCTCCTTAGCACAGTTTAGAGCAGTTAAAGGGCTTCCAAGCTGTTGTTGAAGACACATATTGATTATCAATAAAAATGTGTTGAAGCCTTTAACAAATATGTGTGTACAGAGACAGAGATCATTGAAGCGCTGACAGTGTGTGTGAATGGGTACTTAGTATGTGTGTGGATGTTCAACAGCCAGCCCGATTTTAGCTGCAACCCCTCAGTTGACACAGCGGCAACTATCACCTGACCTGCAACTTCCTAAAACTGCCTCATTGGGTTGCAAAACATGATCCAAACTTGGCTCTTTGAGTAACAGGGACAAAACAGGAGTAAGGATGCACCGTTAGGCCCTAAAACTGAGAAGTTCAAATAATTTTTGGTTTTATAGAGACTCCACAGGTTACTTGTGACTGTATTTGAGAGTGAAAATTAAGACATTATGTGAAGCTTAACTGAAAAGTACTTCCTTATATAAAGGTAACACACTGACATGAAGTTGGATTGTCAGTAATTATGTAGATTACTGCGCATACGTTTGTTGAGTTTAATATTCCTTAAGATTTTGGCTTCTGCTCCCTGATAGTCCCATCCCAAAACACCAAACGCCATGAACTGGGGCAGACTAAGTGGCTAAAAGATAAAAAGATAGTTTTTTGTTTGAGCACATTTTTGATGTTGTGTTGTTTGATTGATGGGATATGAGACAAGGGATGTAGATGGTACTTATTGCATTGACATTTGCAATCATGGATGCAGAAGCAGGGAGAGAAACATTGAAAGTGAGATGGATAGAGAGGCAAAGATGGAGGCAGTGATGAAACAAGACATTACATAAGGCAGGACAGGCAGAGAGAGTGAGCGCTGGCTGCTAACTCCCTCTTAGATCAAAGTGCTTTGTTAAAAGACTCTTCCTGTCATGATTCATTTCATTCTCCTTCACCACAGTTCATATTGCAAAAACTTTCATTCACTCCTTTTAAGTTGGCTGCCACACTGCTGCGCCAGTCCTCCAACATTACACATGAAGAACCAGAAATGCTATGTTTCTGATGGAGAAAAGATCATTAGCAACCAACCACAGAGCACTCTGCATTTTCAACAGAGTCTCATATGAGCGCTTTTTGTGATTCTCCAGTTATGAGGTTAAATCTAATAAAAAATTTAACAATGATTAATGGGCTGCAAACAGAAAGAGCCCTGTATGCAGGCAACCCTAAAATGAAGGAATAAAAACAAATAAAAAAACACATTCTGTTTTATTCAATACCTTAAAATGAGAAAGGCCAAACTGTTGTGTTTATGTAACATTTAACTGTGTGACTCTGTACAAGGAAATAATAATTAAGAAATATGTACAAGTAAAAACAATACAACAATTTATTTTATGATCAATAAATGACACCTCAATTCAAGAAAACCAGGCAGGATGGGGGACAACACTAAGAATCTTTTGTTTCATTATTACACAGACATAAAGCATAGAGGCTCAATATCTTATGGTCATTGTGGAATATTTTTAGCATTTCATGTCCTGTTTAAACCTTCAGATGTTATATGACTCAGCCTTTTCAGGCACACAAACAGACAACACAATTACCAAGACCTCATCAATAATTCACACCCTAACACATGGTCACACACCAACAGACGGGCATGCCTATGCCTCTAATCCCCTGAGCTTGTCTCAGGTTTAAAGAGTTTGAACTACATCAGGTAGATTTGATATGTGCAGTTCTTCCCTTGGTATGCTTTTGGGGTGGTGGCACCTATCCTACAAGTGTTACAAGTGTTTCCACCTCTGACTCCATATTCTATTGTTTTCTTTTATAGATCATGCTCTGAAACCTTTTCATTTAGGGCTGCAAGTGGGTGAGAGTGTAAGGTACATTTCTGGAAATTTTCTAGTAACTTTCCATGGGAAATTAAGCTGGGGAATTTTTGGAAAAAAAAAAACAAAATTGAAACTTTCCAAGGGAATCATGGGAATTTATAGGAATTAATTGGAAATTGAGGGAAATTTAAACATACTTTATCATACCCAAACATAAATGTAAACATTAAGTTTCATCCTAAAGAAACATCCATGCAAAGTAATAAAATTAAAACAGTACAGTTCAAGAGATCTATTTGTGAGTAGAAACTTATCAAGTTTGAATTGCTTAATTGAACAATAAATTTCAACTTTAATTTATTTAAAGCGTGTAAAGTGTGCTGAAGTATCACCTGTTATGAATTGGAGCTTTACAAATAAAGATTGATTGATTGACTTCTCTCATGATGCAGAAATAATGAACTTAAGGCATCTTAAACCAACCATGGCAGTGTGGACCCTGGCCACCCCCCATCACAGGCAAACAGGAGAAGGAAAAACTGATTGGCATGTATCCATTGAGAATGATGAGCACCTTGGGATGGTTTTGTGTAGAGAGTCTAATGCTAATATGAGCAGTAAGGAACAGCTACCCTTTGGTTTGCCTCACTTTTTCTCAGTTTCATGTTTATACCTTTTTGATGAATATGTGAATTTGGTCACTCACTGCTTCAGCTCAGTAGTTACATGTGAGTATGACCTGAAGAAGCCTTAATGCACTTATCACTGAACAAATATGACTAAGCTGTGCTGTTCCTGGGTGATGATACCAATGCTATCCATTTGTCCCATAGCTTTCCCTTAGTGTTATTTGCTAACATCCATGTTTAAGGGCTTTTCTGTAACATAGCAGCCATCCATCAGAGTTACAGTGGTGTCTAGAAATAAGGGGCTGTGTTACAGAGTTTTTTTGGGGAAAATTCGATTGTGACTTTGGTCAGTTTTGATAAAAAATAAAAATAAAAAAGTATAATAAAATTAAGATTAGTTGAACCAACTGGTGCATCCCAGTGCCAACTACTGTATCTATCTTATCCAAAGTTAACCACTAAGCGCTAAGACTGCACCTCTAATCATTTTGTAAGCAAACAAAGTTAAATATAAGTGAAATATAAAAAATGTTATACATGTCTCACCATATGAGAACTTCAGTCCCTGGAGTTTGATGATGACGTATAGTTCAAGTCTTCCCATGATTGGCTGTGCTAAAAGATTTGCTTCTTTTGTGTTCTTATGATACCAAACTGAAGATCGTGATGGATGTTATGGCTGCTCTGTCAAAAGCACCTGAAACTGCTTTCATTAAAACAAAGCTCCAAGCAATTATAAACCCTACCTCTTTTCCATCACTCAGTGAAAACACCATTGAGATGTCAATTGTTAAATCAAATTGTTTGTAGCCTAAATGAGTGACATTGGCTGTTCCACATTAAAACAAGTTTTAGTTCCCACTGAGTGAATTTTCAGCATTAGTGCTTTCAGCCTGAGATGCAGGGCAGTCACTGTCCATGGTGCTGATTTCACAACTTCAGTTGATTTGGCCACATCTCACCTCCCTGTCAGAGCAGGACTGATTGGCTGGCTTCTGTTCAACATAACCCACAGCCTGATTGATTTGAAATGCCTCAGTTCTGTGAAAATATGGCCTCAGCTCTCTGATTATTACAGAGAATCTAAATGTAGTCTACTGAGCTCTGAATTTTAATATTTTCCAGGCCTCCCTTCACACCCCAGCATTCAGTTTTAATATCTAACAGCCTTGGTAATCAGCTCCAACACTGATGAAATTGAATGCATTGATTTGTGGACTTATTGATTTATTGTTGACCCACTGACTAGCAGTAAATTATCCCCCATGCATGGATGAATATAAGCTCTAAGACAATAAAAACACCCACAACCTATCCTGACATGTAAATTATCACAGACCAACATCACATACAAACACACTTCATCCTCATTCAGAGCAAGCCCACACTGCAACCGTGCCATTTCATTAAAATGATTTATTCACCTGCTTCTGTCCATCTATCACACTTTATTGCTTGAGATGTTCATACTAAAAATATGAGACTTACAAGTTACATTGCAATCTATGTCCTGTGTTTGTTCTGAGAAATAGAGACTGCTGGTCAGTTTCTAGTCCCTATAAAGCTCAGGGGACCGGTGACAGCTTTACACAAGCCAGCATAAATCAGAGATCAATAGTTCCTCCAGCTAACCCTTAAATAGAAAGCCTGCCTTTACTAACTCCTTTAAAGCAACAATTATTTACCTTTTTTCCCATAAAATCTTGCAATCACTGCAACAGGACGATTGTAATATAGACCATATACCATCTTCACAAAGTGCCCAGTTCACCGCTTCAGGATTATATTACTTTGACAGAGGGCTGCATTTTCTTTTGTGAAAATCTGCACAGCTTTACCAAATAGGTTTGAGTCTTTGACTAAGATAAAGCAAATAAGTAATGCCGAGTGATTGTTTTAATTACAATCCCTATATAAGCTGCCCAAGATAATAAAGAATGCAGTGTTGTTCTTTTTTGTTTTGTCTTGCATTTAAAGCCCACTCTTTTATTCACATGGCAAATAAACTGCTTATTTTTTGGAGTTAAACATTTCAATTTTTATGTCATAAAAACATGATTGTAGTACTTGAAACAGAAATCAAGCATCAATGTTTCCAGAGTTTCATGCACATTTACTGCACTCAGTATGGATACTATCTGTCAGGACTTCTGACTTTGAAGGGAAGACACTGTGGCTCTACAGTGTGCCTTGGAAAGTTAGACTTGGTTCACATCAGCTGCCTGTTTCTGATATACATGCCAGGTGTGGCTCAAGAGCGCTACAGCTTTCATACCAGGCATGTGTGTGCTCTCCGTTGCGGCTGCATTTCCCTGCTGTCACAGTTCTAATTCACCATATATACCCAAATAAAAAGCTTAGATGGAACCACAATAAATCTTCCTACTAGGAAAGTCATTCATTGAAAAACAGATCTTGAAAATCAGCCAAATTAAAGCATTGTGATGAAGAAAGGTCCTCAACAGAGATTTAAAAACAAATCTGAGCTTCATTATCATGAGGCACAAGAAAGAAGAGTCATTCAACATTTTCTTTCTTTTCTGTGACACATTCAATCAGCGTGGATATAAACACCTACTTGTTTAAGGTAAATAGGGGTCTCAATTTTTCATTTACCATGTGTTTTGGCCATTAAACACATGTGGCTCACAGAAAAATATTCAAACCCCCTGTTCTTGAGATTTTTGGCGTAGGAGATGCACATGACTGGGTTGCAGTCTGAAAGCTCCAACTTGAAAATGTGTTTGCCAAAATGAATACATGCACTGTTGGCATCAAAGTAAAATGTATCCAATGTAAGTCTGTTTTTTTCTTTCCAGAGATATCCATGTTTTCACACCAAGTGTTTATTATAAAAGCAGCAAGTATCTAGCAATTTGTGTAAGTTGCAAAGTTTAGAACTCATCCTTGTGTCTTATTTAGCGACTTCATGCAATGAAGAAAGTCATCATTTACACATACAGTGTATTATAACTGTACAAGTAAACATGGTTCCAAGATTTGGTTAATTTGTAAAATGAAAAACACTCATCTGAAAGTGTTATGGGTGCATCAGGAACTCAGAGATCTAATGGGTGTCAAATCAGACTCAAAATTCCTGTTTAATGTTGCAGTGTTTTCTGCAGGAACCTGCAGTATCAAACTGGAGAGGTGCCAGGTTGGGGATGGAATGGTACAGAATTGGGTTGTTCCTCACCATTTCACTCCACAGATTTAAATTTAGACATCTGTTTGTGATATATTGTATGATAACACTTAACGTATTAAACGTGATTTGAAACATTAATTATTATGTCATCAAAGCACAGAAGCTGTGATTATGGAGACTTACTGTACATGGCAAAACACATTTCAACCACAACCCAGAGTGTTTAAGTGCAAGATAAAATCTTAAGCTAGCATCTGAAGGTAAATGTGCAAACATGGCATAGGAATCTTAATTTCTATCAAAATAAGTTGTGCAGCAGTATTTACCGTAGGGCATTGTCAGTGGGCGTTTCTCTCTTGAACAGAAGGTGATTATATGTGATTTTTTTGAAAAGCAAAAACAGATATTATAATAAAGTACCTCCTGTTTGCCTTGTAACTCCGAAACTGTTTACACCTTAATTTCCCCCAGGTATTCTTATCAAGCACACTAACATGTTTTCTTGTTAAAATACTTCAAATGTTAAAGGCTGGGCAACACTCCGCTCAAACTGAATGTTACATGTGGTTTGAAGATAAATCTGAAAGCATGAGGCTGAACATAAAACCTAACAAAGTATATGCACAAATCTCTGCTCATTCTGGAAACCAGAAAACACATAAATGTTTGTACTACAAATGCTCTCCATTGCAGTTACACACTTACTACACTGGTATGTGTTCATGAAGCGTATAGAGAAGACTCCTGGCTTGGTGTCCTTATAGATTATTAAACAGCCCTCTGTTTCCAGTATATAATCCCCCCTGACAGCTCAGGGTCATCGGTCACTGTTCAGAGTTCATCATTCTACTCTCGGTGTCATGGATGCTGCTACCTTGACAACAAGGTGGGAGTTGTGGGCGGCTGGATATGGATTCTGAATGTGTGTGCGTGTTTGTGTGTAATTGTTGTTTACACACAGGCTTATGAGAAATTTCCACAGAGAAAGCTTGACATGGTTTGCCAAATAATACATTTATTCTTGCTGCAGGTCCTTTCGGCATTGATTCTCGTGAATGTTTCAGCAGCTGGTGGATAGAGTTATTCTTTACAATCTGTAGCATTTATTCAGAAAAAACAGGACAAACAGCTTTATGACAGGTGGTTTCCTCAAGTGGGATTCTTGTTTGAGATAGATCAAGATGTGTAAAAGACTCTTACAAGACACGTCTGCAAACAGCCTGCTTCACTTCCCAATATGCCGTGTGGAAACGTGCCAAGTCGGAAATGTAAAGTCTTTGTGTGGCAGAATAAAGGAATTAAGTGTTAATTGGCAGATTGCGTTCTCGTTTTGGCTCATTAGTTAGACACTGTTTTAATTTAAATCTCATAAACATGGTATTTTCTGCCTAATTGAGACTCAAACAAGTAAGCAATGCAACACCATCTGACTTTGAGGCCTACGAGCGCACAAAGAGAACGAGTGAGTGTCAGAGAGGCAGCTCCCCTCAGACACAGAACACTGTTTCCTCCAGTTTCATTCAACGCTCAAGAAGCATTTGTTCTCAGCATGCTGGGATCTGTCAAAGAGTAGGAGAGAAAGAGAAAAAAACGGACCCCAACACACTGTAAAATTTACTTCAATGGCCTGCAGATTTTAGGATGAGCGGCTTGTTTCCTTTGCACACAGTCTGTACCCATGCTGGGTAAACTTAGTTATGATTTTTCAGTATTTTTTACTTAAAGGTCAAGCTTTAGAGGAGATTTAAAGGTCGTTGTATAAGGTCATTATTGTGAGTCCCTTCTTTGGTTGCACAACCATGCCGTCACGTTCTTCTGCACAGGGAACAGAACATCATATTATTCTTCAGAGTGCTGCAGACTGTCATTTTTTTCAGATATTCATATTTGTGCTTTCAAAAGTCAGTATCAAAAAATGCACAAAAACAGTCCAGGCATATTAGGGGTGTCATTATCCTACTGCACAGCTAATTTCATCAGATAATCAGCAGTTGCAGAGAGCTTTATAATTAGAACAATTCCAGCTGTCCCAATCTTAATGATTTATCAGAACGTGTAAATGAAGCGAAGCCTTTGTTGAATGGGGGAGACGCACAATATCTTAGCTCAGCCTGATACATAAAAAATGATGTTGCAGCTCTCAACATCTACAATCATTATAAGGATGTATCACATTATAAGTGAAAAGAGATAAGGAGACAACAGTTATCAATACAAGTCATGGATGAACAGGGAGACACTGACAACTTGCAATTATTGCATTTTGAGATTTCTCAGAGAAATGAAGATGTACTTCAATAGGGAGAATGGAGGTCGGGGTTGCCTCTCAGCTTCAGTTAAAAGTTATTTGTGTGTTTCTACTCCTTTGAAAGTTTCATTAGCAGTGTCTTCAATAAGGCCTCTTAAACCAACACTATGTAGTTTTTCAAACATAATATAGTCCTTAGATATTCATCGTCATGGTCCACCACTTTACAATGAGTTGAATGACACCTCTGTCGTGGTCTGGAGTGGTCTGTATCTCTTTCACTGGCGCTATGTAACTTTGGGGTGGATGGTGGGAACCCTGCCACACTAAAAACTACAAGTTTGGACTGCTTTACGGCATAGGCTACGTCACTTCTCCCGATTCCCGATTTGTCTAAAACAAGTGTCGGCGAAAGCCAAACACAGAGCTGTAGTCATGGCGGAGGCAGCAAAGAACGCAAGAAAAAGAAAAGTCTATTTTGAGGATTCAAAACAAAGAAAATGAGAGAAAAACAAGCTGAATGCTCGGACCAGAAAAAACATCGGTTCGGTGTTCACTCGCTGGCGTGAAATAAAAGACGAGGAGGGGTGTCCGACCGATGCCGACTTGGCCCTGTTATTGCTGGACTTGTAAGTACTTGTTGATTGTTTGCCATCCGTTTACAGTATTCGTGAGAACGTACCAGTATGTAGTTTTGTTTAGACCTATTTCAAGTGTGTGATATCGCCAGCTCATGGTTGTCTTTATTTTTATTCACTTTATCGCTTCAACAGGACGGGGGTGACTTCACGGTAATAAAACCAAGTTGAACTTAGCGATTTTTAACATCGTCATTTAGTCAAAAATAAATACATTACCTCGTCGCTATCCATCCTGACAGAAGAATACTTTTGTGTGAAGTCCTGGCTTCTGTGATTCGCCTACAAAACAAATGCACGCGACCGGCAGATCTGTACCTTTACGGCAGTATACACATGCTAGCGCTCATGGGTAGTTGAGTTCTCATTCCGGTCAAGCGGGGATCTTCCGTAGTGCTGCTTTAAATAACATTACATTTGTTTTCATCAAATGCTTTTCTTGATATATAAACATCCATAAAGTTCACACATAATACATCTTTGTATGCTAGCTAGTGTTGCGTTACTCAAGACCACATTTTGAAGGGCTTGGTCTTGTCTCGGACTCGAGAGCTTTTTTACTCAGTCTTGTCTCGGTCTCGGACTGGCCGGACTCGGAATTTTCCATCAAGACTAACAAAGACCAACACTGGTCTGCTGTTCTTCAACTTCATTAATGTGAATAAGAAGGAACACTTGGTTCAACAACAAAAAACTTTGTGAAATACTGTGCATAAATATTTATGTTTTAGTAAAAACTGTGCAATATAACTGCTGAGGGAAAGTGTGCACAAAAATGAGAATTTTTATTTGATGCGCAATATGTATATATAACAATTTTAGCACTTAAACATTCTGCATTTTGCACTTTAAACAGCTAACATGCTTTAACCTTGTCTTTTATTGTAGTTTGTCTTTAGCATACCTTCTGCATTGTTGTATGTGTGTCTTGTAAATAAACATGGAGTCCATGCTTTTTGTATCTGTCATCTGAATACTGCCTGTTACTGTTGTTTTATGGACTGCATCTTTTTTATGACCGTACCTACTTGTACAAATCTGCCGGGGACTACAAATGGAAGTAAGCCTAGGGCAACAATCTAGCACATTTACATGCCAATGTTCATTACAGTGCACTGTCCCTTTTAAAATAAATAAACAGATTGATATTTTGCAATTTGCTGCCCAATTGTAAAACCAATAATAATCTCAGAGCCCTGAAATGCTTCATTTAAAAAAAAAAGAAAAAAACAAAAACACAACAGGGTTGGTGCAATATCTAGTCAGAAAGCCTGTGGCCATCTGTTGGATGTAAATTGTGACTGAACATAGGTTTGCTTAAAAAAAACACTTCAAGACACCAAGTATTGGGCAACCTTTCATCTTGACAATGAAAAATTGCAGCAAATCCCCAACACACTGTCATAATTGTCAGAAATAGCATTAGCATATTTCACATGCTGTACACTGAGGCTGTAAATAATTAATTTATCATGAGTTTCAAACTATAGAGTTCATCATTATTTAATAATGAGGGATGACAAAAGAAAGGAAACCTTATGATCTACAACCATTTTCTTCATAATTGAGAGAGGGAGAGAGATGTCTAAATTTCAAATACATCTGCAATATGGAGAAATTGGCAGAACTGGTTTCTGTGCCCAAAGTCCAAGTAAATTCATTACTTAATATGGCATCTAAAATTTCTGTTTTTATTGTCAAACAGATATCAATATAATTGGATTTATCTGATAATGAAAATATTTTTGAAAATTAATAAAGTAAATAAAAGAATAGTCTTAGACTGTTATTGGCTCTTACATTAATAACCTTTTTACTCCATATTAATCCTTGTATGTGCTTCTTTTCTGAAATCAACGTCAACTTTACTGACAAAGGTTTAATTTCTCAAAATTTAAACCTCTACTAACCTCTTTACCTTCCTTTATCTCCTGTAGAAAGAAAACTGAGTGATGCCACCTACAGGTGACAGACAGTACTCTGATGAACTGCATATTTATGTTACAATTCACATTAAGGATGGGAGATTATTTTAAGATTGTGTTAAGATTGCCATGCTTGATGATATTGAAGCCCCTGCAGCTAAACAAGATGATATAAATCATTGCAACAGCGAATCTTTTTTATGTAACACAAATGTATTTTTAGCTGAGAGGGGTATATTTATTTCTTAAGCTGCAGCAACATCATACCACCCATGTATTGTTCATAGGCAGGGATGTTATCTTTCTTTTTGCTGATGGAGAGCAATTTCAGGTAAGGTAGACAAAGAAACAAAGAGGAGATTGTAACAAAAGGAGAAAAGGGAGACTGAAGGACTAACAGGGAATAAAAGTCAGAACAAAGGAAGGAGGAAAGGAATCGAAGGTCTTAATGAGTAAACCTGAGGAGAGATTACTGCTGTTCTCACTGTATGCGGCATCTTCTTTATACAATTACTGCACTGCACTGCAGAGGTATTAACACTCCTTGATTTCCTAAAAGGCTGAGGAGATGTGAAGCAAAATTCCCTTGAAGCTGATTGAGAGGAGGCAGCTAAATAACTTTGGTTATCGAAGTCGTGATGATTCAAAGTAAGATTAAAAAAAAGAAAAGCACAAAGTAAAAATGTGGAGTGAAATTGGCGCGGACACCTTGCTTAGTGGTAGAAAATGGAGGTTCATAGGGCAAAATTGATTATTTATTCCTGTTTGAAAGTTGCCAAAAGACAATAAAGGAAGACATTTTCTTTTTCTAAATGTCTGTCCAACATTATTCACACATAATTCTCTTGATTCTGTTCAAAATCTTCTCAAGCATGAGCTCCTCGTTATTGTTGCACACGCAATTATTTCAGGAACAAGAGTTCTGACGGGAGGAACATTTTGATAAAATATACAATGGCAACCATATCCAGCAAAGTTCAAAAGAGGGGATGTGCTCTAATGATGTGCAAGGTCCTGTTTCTGGCCATCAGCCTGATTTGACACAAAGGATGAAAGCACAAGCACCAGAGAGAAAACCCCAGGTGAGCACTCTCTTGCTAAAGGTGCCCTAGTTTGGGAAATACCTCCACCCCTCTTACTCTTGCAGGGCTATTACTCTTCCGTTAAGTGGCACTTGACAAATTGCCTGCCATTTTAAAGGCCAACTGGAAAGCCTTGTAATGAATTCAATTACGTGTTTAACTCTCATGTCAGTACAAACTTGAATTATTGTCAGTTTTGAATCATTGATGAGTTTATGTTTGTGTAGCACTAAAGCCCTCCCTGCATTTTTCTTAAAATATCCACAAAATCAACATGTTTATTCTGCAGGACTGGACAGTAAGACACCTTCATCAGTGTGAGGCTGTAATCCAGAATCTTAACGAACAATTCCATGCATCCACATTTTTACACACCGTGGGCTACAGCCCTCTAATGGATCAGACATCAAACAGAGTCTATTTCACATCAGTGCTGTGAGTCTCTCTCTGGGTCCCACCACTGTGAAAATTATATCTTCAAATAATCAATATTTGAGCTCGCTGCAGGTCACATTCGCACAGATATGTGCACACATGGGCATTCACTTGTCATGCGGTCGGCTTGAGGCTAATGGAGGTGGGTAAGAAGATGATGTGACAGATAATAGGATTTTGATTGACTGTATGAAAAATCAAAGAAACTGTGGGTAGAACAGATATTTATGTGTGTTTATATGTCTTCATGACAATACTTTTTGGTGTAGTGTTGACAGAGGGAATGTCAATCTAATATCAGATATCCATGCCAAAATCAAAAGTGCCTTTTATAACTGTATCCCAGTGTAAGCAGACCAGAGTTTATATGCTCATACCAGCATTCTCACAGTACAAGCTGCAATGTGCCAGCGGCTCTGCATTATAAATGCACATACTGATAGGAAAGCATGTGCATAGACACAAGCACACACCTACGCACATGCAATCTGTTGGACATATTTTTCTGCCCAAGGAAGACGGGAAACATCTCTGACAGCCTATAAATTGTGGTCACACTCACATGAACACGCAAGTATGTGGTTGGCAGCAGCAGGTAGGTAATAAGTTAGAGAGACATGGGAGGAAAGTGCTGCTTGTGCAGAAATCTCCCACAATAATGACAGGCCTATTAGGATAATTTCACACTGACAGCCTGATGCCTCCCTGGCAGGATTCACATACGTAAAGAGTATTTTCAGGACTCATAATCCTGTGCTGCTACATTCAGGGTGCTAACACGGGCAACACTGGTGCTGCATATTCTAAACGTGAAGGACTTGTTGCTTGGAGCTTTCAAGATGTAATTTTTTTCAGGACATTCCCATTAGTCTGCTGATATTATTAAGGAACAGCTTTGTATTTTGGAAAAAAGGTTTTCGTTCTTAAGGTGTCAATATTTTGCTCTTTGGGTTTCATATGCCCTCAAGTGTATTTTAGATGTTTGTTAATGACAGTCAGCAGTTTAAGAAGATCGACCCAGTCTGGCTAGCCCAGGGCAGAGTCTGGACCACAGAATGAAAGCAGTCATCGATGACATGATGTTGACCAGGGCTGAACAGACTAATTATTACAGAGCAGACTGGTCAACTGATCAGAGTGAGTGTGGGCAGGAATTCGAACAGAGCACCTCAGACAGACTGAGAATACAGCTGGATCAGGGGTTCTCCGTGTATAAAAGCTGATTGTGAGCTTATTCTAAATGTCTTTAAAATCAGATGTATGAACCCAAGTTAAGGCAAGAAAACCAAAGTTAAGGGAGGTGTATGGGCCTTTTAACTCTAGGTGTGGGTAACATTGCTTCAAAATTAAATCACAATAATAAAATCAGAGTCATGCACTGATCTTGAATGCTGCCTGGTTTGTTATCCAGTGATTCAAATATGAATATAAACAGTCAAAGTTTAAATCAGGCTGTTGGAAAACTGTAAAATACTAAAAATTGTTTAAAAAAATCCTAATATGGCAGATAGTGCTGTCCAGGAATGTGTTATTCAGTTATCACAGTTATTCACACTGGCTTCAAATATCAATATTTTTATATACGGAAATTAAGGCATTTTATCAAGATATTTGTCAACTTGATTAAATATGGTAGCACTTCATGGATCCTCGGGTGGTGTCTGACAAATATATGAGAGCAACACAGGTAAAAGTTGACAGGCCATAATAATAATTGCAGTTACCCTTTTGTGATGTCATAGATATTACAAACCATGTGCTGGGTATTGTATCATATCACAGGCTTCACAGTGATTTCCGGTCCTATTTCAAAACAGAGCACTTTCTTTAAAGGAAAAGTTTGTTTTCTGCAGCTTTCACATTGTTTATAGAATGAAGTAGAACAATGTACTCACCCAGAAGGCTTTCCTGATCCAAACAGTGCTTCGGGAGATATTTAGATCCAAAATCAAGCGGCGGACATCCGTATAATGGTAGCACACAGGGGCATAGCGCTGCTCCTAAAACTGCATTAATCGTCCAAAAACTCATTCGTTTCACCATCATGGTCCGCTCGGGCTACTCCTCCACGACAGTCCAGTGTCGCTCCACCCATGTTTTCGTGATTGGCTGACCTCTGAACTGAAAAATTTCTTTACGGCTGCTGTGCATGCGCAGTACCGCTCATTGTTTCAGGGGCGACCGCTGGCTACTCAACAACTTTCTTCTTCCAGTTTTGTGCAAAATGGACGAATATCTATCGGATGAAGATGTTGTGGAGGAGAACTTTGAATATGATGGGTGTCCTTACAGTTTCGAGCCAGAGTTTACAGATGAGGAGCTCATCAAAAGGAGGACGCAGAGGCAAAGAGAAGAACAGCTGACCAGAGAGCAGTCTTCAGTTCAGAGGTCAGCACAGTCACGAAAACATGGGTGGAGCGACCCCGGACTGTCTTGGAGGAGTAGCATGAGCGGACCATGACGAAATATTGGTGAAACTGATGAGTTTTAGGACGATTAATGCAGTTTTAGGAGCAGCGCTATGCCCGTGTGCTACCATTATACAGATGTCCGCCGCTTGATTTTGGATCTAAATATCTCCTGAAGCACTGTTTGGATCAGGAAAGCCTTCTGGGTGAGTATACTGTTCTGCTTCATACTATAAACAATGTGAAAGCTGTAGAAACCAAACTTATCCTTTAAGCCACCATGATTGTGCAGGATAAGCATCAGAACCTTTACTCTGTTTTGTGGTTTCATTTGAATTTTCAGTTAGAAATTCCTAGATGCCATTTGGATGTAGAACAATATTTTGGTTTTGATTTATTGGACATTTATTTTTCAATTCATTAATGAATCTGATCCCATTTTCGATTCATTTTGTAAAAAGAAAAAAAAAAAAAGACATTCTTGAGCACCCCCGGTTTGTTAAATAACGATGAAATTATTTTCCAAAACTCAATTAAATACCCTTAATGGTTGAAAGAAAGAAAGAACAGAGTTTTGATTTAGACTTCCTCACAAACATGCACTTACGCCTGCAGCAGACAGCACTCACGCCTTTATCATTTCCTCTGCTTGCAGACTTCAGGAGATCTAAAACACACTGGGGAAAATACTTTGGGTTTGACAAGTTCAAGAGAGCACCTCTAAAGACAATATGTTGCTACCAGTGGCGATTGCTCTAAGACTGCAAGGGAAGCTCAGCTTCCCCTAAAATGTCCCCCAAAAAAGTGGTGATATGTCCTGCTGTGTGTACATTTCATTGACTAAATATGCGCTAGAATACCTTCATCTTTTGTTCAGAATCAGCTACTTATCACAGGTAACTGGCGGGACTTCCTTCTCATTCATCCCCGCTGCACCTTAGTGCTTCAACACAAGCCGGATGCTGGCGTCTTCAGACTTCAGCTTAAATATAGAGTGGGTTGTTCCACTGTGGAAACTGGGCGGTCATTGGATAAACGCTGGGCTTTGTCCATCGGACGCTCAGCGTCTCTGGGGGTCTATGAGGCAGTGGGCTGGGCTGGACGCTGAGCTTCTGCATGATGATTGGATGATCTGTCTGAGGCCGAATCCTTTTTTGATTGACAGTAAAATGAGCCAATCAGCGATCTTGAAGGCTCACCCTTCACCGGGGTATCTTCTAAGTTTTACATTCAGTTGTTCTGGACTGATCCGGAGGCTTTATCGATCAACAGCGACTTTATCTTTCTTAAAAATGTCTAGCGTTGTGTTTGAAGATTCTCTCCTGTCAATTTTTCTTTTCACAAACGAGCAGCTGTGGCTGGGGAGCTTCTCTCTCTCACTCACATTCACAGCCCGTCAAACAGTGGTTTCACATAGCTGCTCCAGCTGCTAGCAAGCTGCACGTCATGGCAGATAGTATGAATGTTGTAGACCAGATTTTGGCGAGGCCAAAATCCTTCCTTACGAAGAGAAAACTAGAGTTAAACAGCAGGGCAGATCAACTCCTAGATTGATTTAGTGCAAAAGGTGTGGAAAAGTATCAGATCTTTTAAGCATTCCTGGTATGACAAGGTGAGATGGCTCATTGGAAGTGCTGTCACAAATAAAATGTGTTGTCTGGTCAAAAGTGGGTTTTTGGGGAATAAAATCCCTGGAAAAGACACCTAGTTGGTACAACAGGGTCACAGATCATTTACATACATAAATAAATAAATTTATGATGTAGGCCAGAAGAAAAATGAGCTTCCCCTCCCTGACTGACCAGCAGCCGCCACTGGTTGCTACATATCATTCATGAAAACAAAACTTAATTTCTCTCAAAGTTTAAAAAAGGAAAAGCGACAGTTCAAACATTTTCAGTTGTTTGCACCATTTTTATATTGATTAACACATTTTAGTCACTCATCAGAATGTGTTGGTTAAAGAGGACATATCATGCTTGTTTCTCCTTTTCACTATGCCAGACTAGGATGCCTGTAAAGCATTTCTGCCCTCAGCACAAGTCATTTAGTTCCCTCATTGCCCCACAATAGCGTTCTCAATATCCTCATTTTAGGCCATTATGAAACACTTGTTGAAACGCTTGGTCTCAAGGTTGACCTAAAGTTACTTCGCAATGTCACAGCCCTTTGTCCTCTGATTGGTCAGTTCTATCGGGGGTAGAGCCAGCCTGTCCTTCTTCTTCTACTGTATTTTCCAGCAGGCTCAAAGCAGCGACCGCGTATTGAGTCCCCCTACAGACCAGAGCTGGTAATGAGGGAGAGTGAGTGAGGGAGCTTTATACCCCTGCTGGTGGATGTGTTCCTCTGTGAGGGTTTGGGGCTAACGGACATCACAGAGGAGGAAGTGTTTTATCAGATTACTCCAATAAAAAGAAAGGTACCTCGTGTCGTCATGATGTTTGAAATCTCGCGGACATCTCGCAATGACCTTTTCTCAAAGGCATCAAATCTCGTTCTAGGATATCAGAAAAAATACAATATCTCATTTTTTGAAAATTAAGGGGGTGTAAGGTCTTGTTGTCAAATTTATTATATTATATGTAAGTATTAAATCATGCATGAGCATGATATGTCTCCTTTAAGCTTGTGGTGGAGGCTTCTCAACTAACGGAGATGCACACATACTCGTCATGGTGTTGCAACAAAGACTGATCATCTCTCCAATATTCTGCTTGAGTTTTAGCAGGTACTTCACATTTACAATGGGGATGAAATTGGGGATCTTTAAAGTCTACAAGAACACTGTTAGCATTTTTCTCCTGATATGTCTCAGATGAGAACACAAAACTCTGTTTCCATTGTTATTATAATGATCAAAGATCTAGTTGTAGCTCTTGGATGTCTTGTCTCCATCATGGTGAAAAGGCTGATGATCTCTGGGTATTTAGGTGATAATCATATTGATTAGACCCACTGCTCTCATCTCTGTGGAAAATAAAAATAAAGATTTCTGTGTCCCAGACAAACAGCACAAGATGACTGCTATTCAACACTCAGCTGAACTGCCTGTGAGTGACATAAGTGGTTCAGCGCAACTGCAAGTGACATAATTGTGTGGCTCAACAAATCAATAACCACATTTGTTGACAACACTGTAAATGTCAACAAAAGTCTGGATGGCTGTGTTGCCTGAAATTCTACCTGAGGCCTGTATTTGAATATCAAAACTGAGAAGATCGATCATCGGTTACAGTAAGTTTGGAAGCTCTTAACTGGAGCATGTTCAACGTCAGTCACAGCTTCAACATCCAAGTTCAGAGAAAGTCAGAGAAAAAAGCAACATTCTAGATTTCAGACTAAGAAGTTCAAGAGTGTATTGAAAGACATGCTTAAAACTGTAACCAAGGATTTTTGTGAATGTTTGCTTTTTTTTCTTTCAGCAGCCAAATGCATGTGTTTCAGCACCTACAATAACTAACTTTCAAAGACCAACGTGAACATGCACACACAACACAAAGACAGCAATAACTGCAGGATTTAAAGACATACATGAACTCAAGGGGCAGGTGAAATCAACCATCAGACTTCACACAGACTGGATTTATTTCATGTTGGAGAAAATCTCACTGGCAACACAAAAACGTTTCAACAAGACACTTGTGGTGAAGGACAAGCTTTTTTTACAGCACACCCTGGAGTGTAAGGAGGAGAGGAGGTGTGCCTTTTCATTACACAAGTTCTAATGTGTAAAATGTTAAGACTGACAATTCAAGAGGCAGTTAAGTCCTGGACTTCTTGAATGCAACATTTTTTGCTTTATGTATTGTCCATCATTATCTCATTTTTACTTGTACAGGTTTAGCAAACACAAATGCTGCACAAGTTTTTGTGGATCCAGACATGGATGCATTAGTTATGAAAGATAGTAGCCACTGCACCCCTTAAAAATGGGCCAACAGGAGTCCCATAAAAGCTTTTCTAAGGGGCTGGGCAGACGGGATCATGTGCACCACATTATTTATCTTATTTTTCAAAAAACTAAAAAAAGATGCATATCAACTCCATGAAAACAACTTTAGGGTAAATGTGAGCTATTCTGAAAAAATCCACACCCACACACAGAGCATGGTTAGTCTTACTTAAAAGGAGCTAAGCTCATTGATATCTCCTGTGGCTAATATACTTAGAACAGTGAAGCACCTCGTACAACCCCACCATAAAAACATTGAACTATCACTTTAAAGCACTTATTTTCAAAGTGTCCTTCAGCAGCTGAGCTCATATTCTTTTAATTCATATAAAAAAAAAGGTTTCAGAGACACTTTCCCATCACAGCTTGGGGCCCTTAATTAGAATAAAACGTATTTTTGGGTAGTTAGGTGCCCACAGAGGTCATCACTTATTCAGCATAAAGGCACTCCATCTAAAAAGTCTCTTTTGACTATATCATCTTTTAAATATGTCCTGAGTGCCTGGAGAGAAGGGGATTAGGCGTGTACTGCCGAGAGATCATTTTCATTAGCTCATGGCTACAATGTGGGCAGTTATATACACAGTGTGCCTACATTTATGGTGAATCTGTAGCACACTGCTGCTTGGCAACATGGATGTGAAAGACCCCCTGGCAAGCAGATGATATGATATAGAAAATGTAGAGCAAATAAAATGAGTCTTTTTCTAGGCATAAACAAAAAGTCTTTATGACATAAATTACCTCTGTTTGAACTTAAAATCTACTGGATCATCAATTCTTATTCAACTCTTTGGCTGCAACCACTTCCATAAGGCTCAGAAAACCATACTTTTTAACTCTTCTGTCTAAGGCGGTGAAATCCTTTTATTAATAAATTTAAGGTAGTCATGAAAAGAAACATTGGAATAGACTATCACCTAGACAGTTAATTGTAGAATCAATATTGCCTACCAATTTCAGGGTTGAGGACGAGCTGGAGCCTATTCCAGATGACACCGGGTGAGATGGGGGTGCACCCTGAACCACACAGGCCACAGTAACATGACGTTTTTTGATTCGAAATTAAGTAGTCAGAAATAAACAATTCAGAAGTATTCTTTTTCGTGTTTACATGGAAATAGTAATTCCGAATTGAAGTTTACATGAAAAACAAAAATGTATTCACCTTTATTCAGTTCCACTTAAGGTCTGGGGGTGTCTCTGTCAGGGAAACCTCGTTCCACTTGGATGCTACAACTTTAAAAAGGTCTGCATTTTTATTTTTTCATCCACTCTTTTATTATTTCCAAACCTTCTAAGGTTCTAATTAAATAAACTGTCTCGACTCTAGTCCAACACTTGCTTCGGGCAGCCATCCTCTTCCTGTCAGCGCAAAATTTGTGAGTCATCGGGACAGGACAAGGGACAAGCATGCGCAAAAATGTCCAGAATTAATTTAATATGGAATGAACATTTACATGATTGAGGAATTGTTCAATTTGGATTTAAAATCAGAATAACCTATTACATAAGCTTAATTCAGAATGATCATTTTCATTCAGAATTACATGTTAACAAGGTCATTTTTTTTTAAATCTTTTTAAGGAGGATTTAAGTTTTTTTCTGAATTAAAGGGAAATTAAAGCTCTCTCGTAAATGTAGCCATAGAGAAACAGACAACCTTTCATGCTCACACTCCCACCTAAGGGCAATTTAGAGACACCAATTTACATAAAGAGCATGTTTTGGTCTACTGGGAGAAGCTAAAGAGCCAGGAACATGCAATCTCCACACAGAAAGGCCCCGACTGACAGAGGGATCAGTAACCTTCTTGCTGTGAGGTACGGGAGAGAACGCGTCCTCCACGGACATGCCAGTTAGTCCATGGTCGTCATGGTTACTCAGTAATACTCGGCAAAATACGCTCTCTTTAGAAGTTTACCTGGAAAACTTGGTAGGGATTGTCTTTGACGAGGTTCATGTCATATATAAGCGTTAAATGAGACATCTGTGTGGTATAACTTAATGTAAGACAATAGTCTGAGGTAGTTTAAGCTAACGGCTAACAACAGCGCAAGCTGCTATGTCATACGTAGCAGCGTTGTTTGATGTGGATTGGTCTATAATGAGTGTGATGAGCTGAACAATCGTCCTGTCACAAGCTGCTGTTAATTTTAAAGGTTCTGCCTCTGAAAATATTTTCGAAGTCTCTCTCCCAGAAGAATTAGTGAAATACTCCCTTGGCAGATATATGGAACTGTCCGTCTGATTTGTCAGGTTAGGAGGAAGCCAGAGTCCATACACAGGCACTGGTCGACACGGAAGAGCAAACCAGCAACCTTCTTGCTGTGAGGCATAGGCACTACCAGCTGCGCCACTGTGCCGCTCTTAAAGAAATTCAGTACACTGGTACATCAGTTACTGGCAGCAGACTTTCATCTATTTCAAAAACATAGCTTTTGTATGTTGCACACAAATTAGAGACAAAAAAAACTTGAACTGACAAAGAATTTGTGATGCATTGCGCGTATCATAGTATCCTGGTGTATTGTTATATATCCTGTGGTATCCTCTATATCAGAGTATGTGTCCTCCTGCCAGATTACTGTTAATACACACTCCTAGTATTTGGATGTCTTTTATGGTCTTCATGTACTTCACTTTATTTTGTTGAGGCCTTTATTTTTCTAATGGCTACTCATAGCTGACAGAACTTTTTGCATTTGCTTTCACCTACTACTGCTAAATGTTCACCACTGCAATTGGGAAGCACTTTTTCCGAGAAACTATCAACAGCACAACTTCCTCAAGTTCATGGATGCTTTCTTCTGTTGAGCAATTTCCAACATCCACATCGTAAATGCCGACGAACAAATTCAAGTAGTCTCCTTGCACACAGAATCACAGATGACAGATAATATTCATCAAAAGACGCTTTACAAATGCAAATTTCTGATATGTGAGCCAGTGCACTCAGGTTTTGTGGTTTAACATCACAGTAATGCTATTCTCAGGGACACTTTGATAAAAGAGGATCAAAGAGGAGTGAGGCATTCAAGACCCCCAACAATAGCCCACCTTAGAGAGTGCCTGTAACTGGCTTATGAAACATGTGAATGAATGAAGATGAGGTTCAAAGCTACAAATGACAGTGAAACAGACAAATGAAGCGGAGCATAGGAAGCGGAAAACACACAAACACAAGTGCCCAATAAACATGAATGCTAACACACACCTCTGCTCAGGTAATAAGGTAGGATCTGCTGGATTGTTCCAGCAAACCAACAAGGCAATAGCACTTAAGACAGAGATTGTTTATTCACTTCTGTCCTTATGGATTTCTTGCCACTTTCATCCACCATCTACCTGTCCTTTTCTTATCCCCCCGGCCATCACACTTGGTCTCTTCTTTCCATTCCTGTTAGTTAAACCTTTTGCTCCTTTTAACACTGGACCTTTACAATTCACTCTCAGGCAGGGATTTTTTTCCATCTCTTTAAGTGTTTTCATCATTTTCTCTTTAATCATTTATAATCTGCGCCTTCTCTTATGCTACACACTTTCTTTGTCACTGCCTCTTCCAGTTCTTGCTTCTACTCTCTTCATGTAGCTCCCTAACATTACACCCCTGCTTTCTCCCTGCTCCATTTTTATCTTCCTCTCTCTTTGCACATCCCCCAGCTTCAAGAGCTTTATGTTCCCCTTCAAGCGTTCTGCTGGCACTTTTGCCACACTTCTTTTCATCTGTGACAACATCCTCTTCGTCATCACTTTCTTTTCCTGCCTTAAATCTACTCTACACAGTAGAATCAATCCACAGATAAGGAAAAGCAGCTTTCCAAAATTCATTTGTAGCCTCACATGATTTTCCTCTTCATCTTTCTTTGTGAAGTAGCAGGATAGCAAAAGAGCTGCCTGACATAGTTCACTTCTCACCTCCTGGGGCATACATTTTTTTTAGTTCATTCCCTCTCTCCCATCCAGTGTGTTCATTTACCTTAAGCAGGCGCACAGATGGCAGGAAAGCTGCATGGCACAGTTTTCTGATGGTCCAGTTGAGTGGTCGCGGCGCATCCAGCTGGTTCATGGTGCCCACTCTTCACGATGAAGCCACTGGTGCCTGGTGGCTTTCCCCAGCACCAGGATCAATGCTGCCCCACCAGGGGGGCAAAAATGGGAATGGGTCCCCAACTCCAACAGCCAAAAAGCATACAAGTCCCAGGGCATGACCCTCCACGGACGACCATCAGCCACTACTGTTGCCACCAACACCAGCTCCTTGAAGCCCTTACTTCCCCCAAGCAGATGAGGCTTTCACCTGGGCAGCTCTCTGCCCACTCTCTCCTCTCTTGCTCCCTCCTCTTTCCCAGCTCACACAAATCCAAAGTCCAAGGGAAGCCAAACCTGGAGCAAAAGAAGCATCTGGATCCTCTTCCACCTGCAGCCAGGGTGAACACAGCACTGGCGCGAAACAACCCAGAGTGTACAGGGTTTTCCCAAACAATGGAGCAGAGTAAAGAAATACACAGAGGCAAGAGAGTGCAGGGTGAAAGGG